>VBVR01003684.1:0-16686 GCA_011638315.1 Tetramorium parvispinum
GTATTGTAACACTTCTTTTGTTTATATGCACGCGCGATACTGTATGATATCGCAGCAGATACGAAATTAGCATTACCGACAGAATTACTGATTTAAATTACTGATTTTACAGTGACATTTTACTTTCACTGACCATAATCAGTGAGATGTAAGATAAAGAAACAAAAAGTAAACGTTTCTACTGAAGTTAAGTGAAATACTCACTGATTCTCAGTGAAATCCTATTTTACTGTGTCAATTAGTGATATTTTCACTGATTCTACTTTAGAGAGTATGTAATAAACAAAATTAACTTAGGATGATATTTCACCCACAGTAATCTTTAAGGGTTAAAAAATCTTGCATTAATTGTTTGCAAAAATATTTGTCAAAATTGTACTTGTTTTTTCTTAATATAACAATAAAAATATATAATGTATTACATCAGAATCGTAAAACCATAAATCGATATGATAAGTAATAAAGTATCCATGATGCACAGAAATAAAAAAAAAAATATATAAAAGAAAAATTATGCAAATTACTAAATAAATATTTCAACATTTGTTAGCTCATCGAAGACTGGATCAAAGACCTGAAAACGAATCGCACGGGTGTGCCAACGGAACAGAGGGAGGTGACGTTAATTTGGTCGTTGGCGGTATCGATATTCTGCGTCGGTGGAATGATAGGCGGTTCCATGGTAGGCTGGGTGGCGGACCGCTTCGGCAGAAAGGGCGGTTTGCTGCTCAACAACGTCCTGGTCCTCCTGACTGTGATCTTCGAGGGTAGCGCCAAGGCGGCGAAGAGCTACGAAATGATAATCGTCGGCAGGTTCCTGATCGGTATAAATTCCGGGCTGAACGCCGGTCTGGCACCAATGTACTTGGCCGAGATTTCGCCGGTGCATCTACGCGGCGCCGTGGGCACGGTCTACCAGTTGGTCATCACCATCTCGATCCTGGTGTCGCAGATCCTCGGCCTGGAACAGGTCCTCGGTACCACCGAACAGTGGCCGTTGCTCTTGTGCCTAACGATCGTCCCGGCGTTCTTCCAGATATGCACACTGCCTCTCTGCCCCGAGAGTCCCAAGTATCTATTGCTTAATCGCGGCAAGGATATGGACGCGCAAAAAGGTGAAGACAATTTATTATGCAAACGGTGAAAGATGCAACCTATACAAATAGATGGATAAAAGAAATGCTTTGAAAAGGACTTGTTTCTCAGTATTCAGTCATCGAAATCTCATGACTCAATTGCTTTCATTGAATCTGTCGTTTTATGCGTCATAGAATAAATTCGAATCCTTTGTCCGTTCGCTTTGTTAATTTTCTCCAAGTTTAAAAAGTCTTTCTTATCAAAATCGTTTTCTCTTTCTCCCCGATAGGGCTGGCCTGGCTGCGCGGCACGATCGAAGTTCACGACGAGATGGAAGAGATGCGGACAGAGTACGAGTCGGTGAAACTGCTGCCGAAGGTCACGCTACGTGAACTGTTTGTAAATTCAGCGCTCCGCATTCCGATGTTCATCTCGATCATGATTATGTTCGCCCAGCAGCTATCCGGCATAAATGCCGTCATGTTTTTCTCGACCAAGATCTTCACGATGGCGCAGCTGGACAAGCATGCCGCCCAAAACGCTACGATGGGCGTCGGCGCGATGAATGTGCTGATGACCATTATCTCCCTGGTGCTGGTAGAGAAGGCAGGCAGAAAAACGCTACTCTTGGTTGGTTTCGGCGGCATGTTCTTTGATACCGTTCTACTCGCCATTTGTCTCCTATTCGCCGTAAGTCCCAAATAGAAAACTTTTATAACAAATACACAATTATTTTTTCTATTTACAATATTTCACAATAATTGTTTTAAGGTAAT
This sequence comes from Tetramorium parvispinum, assembly GCA_011638315.1. NCBI lineage: Eukaryota > Metazoa > Arthropoda > Insecta > Hymenoptera > Formicidae > Tetramorium > Tetramorium parvispinum. The sequence goes on from VBVR01003684.1 coordinate 1,854, forward strand.
TCTGCAAAACGCATATCTTTTGTTAAAAAAAGGATTTTATAATTATAAGTTATAAATATTGAGAAAATTATGAAGCAAAATTACTTAAAAAATAAAAAATAAGAAAACTTCTTACTATTATTTGAATAGTAATTATACAATTTTAACCTGTAACGATTTTTACAATAATTACAAAATTAATTTCTGAAATGTATTTATTGCCAGTAATAATTGTGCTAAAACGATTCGCTCTAACATTACAATTATACAGGATGTCCCAAAAAGATCGCATGTCCTTACAGTGACAAATTCTGTGGAAAATTTCAAGTCGAAAACTGTTATGCGAAAATGTCGAGGCTATAATAGTTTTTAAATGGGAAGCACTTAAAGATATCTAGTCAGTTTGTGGAAAATTGGCGCACTCGGGTATGTCATATCGTATAATAATGAAAATGAAATGAAGTATGTCACAAATAGGCAAGTGACTTTTCTTGCATACTGAGCATATTTAAATTATGCCAATTAATAAAACATTTTCTTATATTAAACCATAGGAAGAGATAATAATACTGTACTACCATAATAATACTGTAATTTTCTTACATCAATAATTTTATAAAGCAGATTGAATGCGTAAAATCAGTAAAATATTTTAACAAATATTTAATACAAAGGCACTTTCACTATTATACGATGTGTCATACCTGAGCGCGTCAAAATTCCGCAAACTGACTGATTAATTTTAAGTGCTTTCCATTTAAAAACTGTTATAGCCTCGACATTTTCGCATAAGAGTTTTCGACTTACAGAATTAGAATGTTCCATAAAATCTGTCAGTGAAAGAACATGCGATCTTTTTGGGACACTCTGTATAAGAATTTATTTTATGCATTAATTTCTTAAAGATCGCTATATGTTAATGATAATTAAATTTAGAATTAATGATTTTAAAAGTTAGATTTAGACTTATTACACAATTTATTATACATTATATTTTAAAATTAAAATAATGCTAAAATTTTTCTGCATGCGTTCCTATCTGGAAAGTATATCAACTTTCGATACGAATTACCATTTTTCACAAACTAAATAAGTCCGTGCAATAATTCCTCGCCGATTATCAGTAATTAAAAAGTTCTAACAGCAACGTCGGAAATACAATTACTACCCGATAATACATTGTAATTTAATCGTACTATAAACACTGGAGAGTTACAAAACTCTGTCTTATGCCCGAATCACACTAGCGACTCGCGATCGCGATTGCGACTGAGTTTGCGTCTCATCACCAATTAGAAAAGAGCTGCTGGTTACAAACTCTTTTCTAATTAGTTAAGAGACGCAATTGCAATCGCAATCGCAAATCGCTAGTGTGATTCGAACATTATGAAATAAGACAGATTTGTTCACGTAAACGAGACAAGGAATATTTTCCAGTCGGACCTGCGAATCGGCGAGCTTACTAATCGGTATTCGTTTGTGTGTTTGTAATTCAGTGGAGAAAAAAAGGAAGGAGACCTGCTAATGAACTGCGGCGCAATTTATTTAATCGTCACGCTTCTCGCGGAAAATCACCATCTACGAGCGAGAGCATCCAATGCGTTTCCCGGTCATTCCGTCCCGGCTGCGTTTTCCTTCCTTCCTTTTTCGCCCTTCTTCTCTTTCTTTTTTTTCTACCGTCAAAGTGATCCATGTAATTGCGCTCTTTTGCATCGAAGCCACGATGACAAGCCCGTTTTATCGTGAATATCGAAAAGTGCGCGTCGATCCACGAAAGTGTCGCGTGGGGAATACGGCACGCTGGAGACGATGCCCTTAAAAGCTTTCACGAAATTGATGCGCACACACATACATGCGCATGCATACATACACACACGCGCGCGCGCACAACTCGCATAAACGCCATCTGCCCCTTTCTTTCGCGCGCAGCTGAGCTAACGAGCACAATTTTCTAGATTCTTACTAAATTTCTTCGCCGTCGATAAATATCGCGTAGATATCTCTTGGCATGGAGCATTCGCAGGAGCTGCCGAACAAAATTTGCCCGGGGACGCATAACTACTTCATATTCCGCGCCATGATAACGCGTCACGCTTGCCTGCTGGCAGCAGTATGCACTTGTGCGTCGGTGATGGGACCGTAAATTTCGTGAGATTGCTCGCGTTATTAAGTCTATGATTAATATATCCGATGCGCGTAGATATGCGCGAAACTGCGCGAGCCAAATATTCAATGACGCTGCGTTAAATCATGTATGAACGTCGTTTTTATTTTGATGCTGGCAGCAGATTTAACTGAATAAAATCTCTCGTTAACGATGATATTACTTAAATTCCCGAGGGCATAAAACGATGTCGATAAATTCTTGTATAAAACACTTCCACATTAAACGTGGAAAGTAAAAATAGATGCAACTACATGCATTAAGCACTCTTATTTTATTATTATCTCTGTTGTATACAACAAAGGAATACAAAGACAGAAATAATAAAAAATAAAATTGCATGTTAAAGTATTAACTGATGAAGTGTAACTAATTTAATTGAAATAATTAAAAATATGATAATTAATCATGCAAATAATTACCTGTATAAATTGATATGTTATAATTAATTAATATTAATTTGGTAATTTATAATTCAATTTAATAATTTTTTCACGCAATCTATTTTAAAATTCAAATTTTAATTGTTTAAAAAGTTTATTGTTAAAAGCCATGTACATATGATAATATCACATGTAGAAATGATGGTTATACTCAAAAACATACAGTTCGCCTTTTAAAAATATTTCATTTCGAGATTGAAATTTTTCAAGTTTTCAATAAATAGCAATTTTGCAAAACTGCACCTCTATGCAAAAATATATAAAAATTGTCAAACGCGTAAAAATTCCAATGCAAAAAATTTTTATTAACGAGAATCGCGTTCATTCCTATTCTTTTCAAATCGTCAAATGACAATCAAAAATCTATAAAGAAAAATAAACATTTTAATAAGTGAAACGATATATTTATTGAGTTATATTTCTCAAATATTATCACATATTTCATATCTGAGCTGAAAATCAGCACGCGCAACCAAGGTATAGGTATATAATGACGATATATGCATACGCAGTGAGGAGGAAAACTTATTTACCGAACGCGTATGCATCGTGAATTATTTGTTGAATTTTTGTCGAGCGCGGTGGAACGCCGAGAATTTTACGAGCGCGGATGGAATTTTTCCGCGGGATACAAAAAGCGGAAGCCGGCCTTAAGAAATCCCATTCACGTTTAAAAATTCACCGAGGCCGACGAGGTTGTTGAACAAGTGAAAAAGTGCCTTCGACGGAGACAGCAAAGAATATTTACCGCCGACGAATATGTGTGTGCTGTAGTACAGTAGATTTTGTCGTAGTAAAATTCTAGCGAAAATTCTAGCGAAATGTGTAAATAATGATACCGTTATCAACACTACATTTTGCTTTCCGATGATAAATCCTGTTCGCAAAAAAGTATCAACTTGCCTTATGGAAGGTAGATTATCTTTTTATTCTAACGAAATACGCAATCGATTATCTCGTAATGTTGACAAAATACAACATTAATTAAAATAATATTAAATTATATTTTCTAGTAAAAGAAATTAAAATATGCATACGTGTATAATAGAAAATATCAATACATACTACTCAAAAAAGAATAGGGTACGCTTTTCACATGCTAAAAAAATGGATTGTTTTCAAACTGCTGTAACTCGGCGACCAATTATGGTCGGCACAAAATAAAAAAAAGCATTTTAAATTTTGAACCTTCTTCTATCAAATTCTTTTTGCGGATTTTAATTATCTCCTTCCTTTACAAAACAGCAGAATAATGAAGCTCTGTCAAAATAAAAATTTCTAACACGATTTTGCTGCGTTACATCTAGCATGCAAAAAATAGTAGAGAATTTCTATCTGCGTCTTATAGCAGGATCTCTTCCCTATAATTTGAATGATTGCTGATCGCGATTGTTCTTGACCGAGTTATTGAGGTTTGAAGAGGAAATGGTCATTTTGACTTTGATCGCTGATCTAATCTAAATTAAATTGAAAATTAAGAGAATTGATCTGCTTTACCATAGTAAATGAATAAAGAACGTCTCGAGAAATTAAACATGCATTTTTCAAGCTTAAAGTTTTAACGCAATATCGATAGTTTTTAATTTTTAGCAATTTAAACAATTTCAAGAACAATGAACACTTGGAATAAAAATGTTTTAGCTGATAAACGTTAATGTTTTTTATTGTGTTATACTTGAACTACAAAACTTTGCTTTAGTGATTTGATTGGATCTTATTTTATGACAATATAATGAGTTAAAGAAGAAATGTAAAATATGAGATTTTTTATTGATTTGAACTTAATTTTTTGTTAGAAAAAGTAAGGCTAAGAAGAAAACAATAATAGAGTTTGAAAGGGCTAACTTTCAGCTTTTTAATGCTTTTTCGCGGAGTACTATATGTTGATGTGTTAACGAGTATAATAAGTAATCAAAGTCAAAATGCTGCCATTTCTTCTTCAAACCTCGCTAACTCGGTCAAAAAAATCGCACAGCGGTCAATAAACATCGAATTAAAGGGGAGAGATCCCGCTATAAGACGCAGAAAACAGAAATTCCCTACGATTTTTGGTACGTCAGATGTAACGCTGCAAAGTCATGTTAAAAATTTTTATTTTGACTGATCGAGTTTCATTAATCTGCCGTAAAGAAAGAAGATAATTAGAATCCGCAAAAAGAATTTGAAAGAAGAAGTTTCAAGCTTTAAAACGCTTTTATTTTGTGCCTACGATCATTTTTCGCCGAGTTACAGCAGTTTGAAATCAACCCATTTTTTTTAGCATGTCAAATGCATTCCCTATTTTTTTTTTAGTAGTGTAATATGATATTAATACAATAGATATAATTTGTCAGAATAGTAAAATTTTTATGAATGTATTTGTACATGATAATTGCATAATTATTTTATTGCTCGCATTTTTAATAATAATAAATTTTTAACAATTTGACAAATTATTATTAGTTTTCAATTTACTCGAAATGTAATAAATTCTTTAATTAAAAAGCGTCACTAAATGAAGGTCATATCTTCCAAATTGTCTGCTATTAAATTATACTATATTTAGAAAAAAAATCGACTGTTAAATGTAATAGCAGTGTTACTGCTATCAGGATTTCCGGTGGCCATTTTATCGTTAGACATATTTAGGAAAAAAACCGACTGTTAAATGTAATTGCAGTGTTTCTATCATGATTTCCGATGGTTATTTTGTCAAATATATAGAAAAAACTCAAGGATAAGCTATTCTGGTAATCTTGTTTCTATAAAATAAATTACAGTTAAAATCGATTTAATTGATGTCATAGACATTTCCGAACCTCACATTTAAAAAATTTATTATAACGAACAAAAAGATCTTCTGAATACGCACTGACTTTAAATGTTTTGTACAATTTTGAAATAATAATTTATGTTAAGTATTTCCTTTTTTCATATTCGTTTAAAATATAATCTAAAGTGTAATAATTAAACATTAAAACGACAACTCATATAAAAAAGGAATGTACACTAAGAGAAAAATATAGTTACTTTTGTACTTCAATCACAATTTTATAATATTTCTAACGATAATTAAATTATCGTTAGAAATTAAATGGTTGACATTTAATTGACAAGTTGACAATTAAATTAAATGGTTGACATAATAATGCGTGACATAATATGGTCGACATAATAGTTAAGTATAGACATAATAGTTAAGACATAAAGTTAATCATATTTATTATTGTTAGAAACATTATAAAATTTGATTAAATTCAAAAATAATTATTTATATTCTTCTCTCAGTGTAGTAAATAAATAAATAAAAATTGACAAAACGAACAAAAAAACATTGACTTTAAATGTTTTGTACAATTTTGAAATAATAATTTATCTTAAGTATTTCCCTTTTTCATACTCGTTTAAAATATAAGCAGTACATCTCCTTGCTCCATTCAATTACTTTCGACAGATCGGCTTCTGCATTATAGAAAATATTACACACTAGATATTATATTCGTGGTTGAAAACGCGATGAACGAAAGAAGCAGTTCTCTTCTCGATTTTGTTCGGAAAGCTCTCTTTTTCGCAGAACCGAATGGCCGAAACATGGCAGCATATAGTCATTTCCGCAGCTCGTGATAAAAAATCATGCCGCTTCGATCGGCAAGAGCAGAGCAAGCTGAAGAGAGGAAAAAGCACTTCGCAACACGTGCCGCCTTTCGAAAGAAGGCTCACCACTAAAAATCTACAGCTACAATACCGCCCGCTCGCGGCAAACAAATACCTTTTATGTCGCGCACGTTTTTCAGAAAACCTTCAATTTTCCAAAAGTTGCCGTGCTGTCGAACGCGAGAAATTTCACGATCAAAGATTGTCCTCTCCTTTCTAAAACCTTTTCTCACTGATTCTGAGAACAGACAGTGTAGATAATTAACTTATATTTGTTGTTTATTAAGAAATAAAAGTCACACGTATAGAATCGATTATAAATTGATTTCAACAAGAACAAGATTTTAATCTGATCACGTTTATTGCATTTTACATTACATTATATTACGTTATTATATAATTTTATAATCCATATTTTAAAAACAAAACTGCGTTATCCAGTAATAAATTATTTATAAAGTCTTTCCTTAATAAAGTGTAATAAAAATTAATTTATTCTGATTTATTAATTTTATTCGTTGAGAGCAGATGAGACAAAAAGTAAATAATTTATTTGCCATGTCTGTTTATTTGTGTAGATTTAAATATATAAATCTTATAAGTGTGCGAGTGTTAAAATTTGTTGCAAATAAGCAGTTGACACGATTTCTAGAATACTCCTTGTTACCAATAATCAGTTGAATACCGAAAGTTACATGAGAGTACTTCTCGTAGTAGAACAAAAGTGTCGTATAGCGCGGCTCTGCTCGAACCGAATCGCTCAAACAGTCGCGTGACCAATCAAATTTGGTCGTATGTCCGAATTCCTGAAGACTCGCACGCAACTCATGTGAACTAACATACTATCCAAGCCCATCCACAAAACACGCAGAACTAATTATTCTAACAAAATTAATTTTTAAAAACACCAATAACAATTTGACAATAAAATAAATTGCAGAACTAAAAAGACTCGTTAAAACAAAAAATGTTTTCCGTTCAAAATTATTATGAACTTGACTGAAATATGCATTCCATTTTATTTACAATTTTGTTGGTAGACATCTTCAAACTTTATATAATTTTAGTACTGAAGTATTTTTTATAAAAAAAACAACTACAGTATGCAAATATCTTTTTTAAAGACGCATTATTATTATATGATGAAATATCGTGGATAAGATAATCAATAGTATATATACATTTCCATGAACAAAAGCGGACTATAATCAAAGTTTACATTTTAGAAAATTAACGAATTTTACCAACGATCCCCAAGAAACCATTATTCATCACTGCGTTTACAGGATATCCCGGGAAATGTCCCATATGGCTACTCATACCGGCAATCCTGCCGCCGCAATTTCTGCAACAGCGAATACTCCCATTTTTCCAATACGTTTACGTAACGGACGCGTACATAACATCATTAGAACCGGTTCAGGAACTCGGTCCACGCGTGCTATAAATTTTTTTTGTCGTTGATCGTACGCGTCCAATAGGATTTAAAAAAAACTAACTCCAAATTGCATTAAAAAATCAATATACACGTCTATATATATTTCAGAAAATATATATACATTTTTTTTATTAAAAAAAATAAGGATTACAATTGTAAACAGAAAAAATCGTGCGAAAAAATCCGGTTATTGGAAAATTAGACATGCTAGTATCAAAAATTAATCCATGTCGCCAATTCGAAAATCAACGTGCACATTTGTTAAAAATACCTGCATGCAGATTGGTTTAGGTGCATAAAATTTTTCACTGGAAAGATCAATGATCGAACGAACAGCTATTTTAACAAGTAACGAAACATCGCACAGAAATAAGCTTCGTCTCTCTTTTTATTTTCCGTTACAATTGTTCGAATATCGAATACGATATCATCGCGATTGGTTACGAGGGGATGCTTTGGCGAAATTATGCGCTTACTTTCGATGAAGCTCGATAAAGCTTTACGATGATCGATCATCTGTTCTGATCAAATGGTACGCAATGAGTGCTTCATCTGCGAAACGTAAGAGTAAAATTAACTGTATTGTACAAAGATAGTACAATAATAAAGTAATAAAAAGATTTTAATCAATAAATATGGTGACCATATTTCTTTGAGAAAAATAAAGGACACCGCCACCTTTCCTTCTTCCATCACAAACAGGTAAATTTATTATTATCATTAATATTTTTCCTTGAATATATATTTATTACAAAAAAATAAAATTTTGTAAACTAAAACAATTATACATAAAAAAGAAATATATCTTTATTTAAATATTACACAAAATATATAAAGGTGATAAAGACTGAAATACAGGACATTTTATAGGAAATTTTCAAAAATAAAGGACAAAAGTAGTTTTAAGAAAAAAATAAATCTAAAGGACACAAAACCTAAAATAAAGAACTGTCCTTTGTAATAGGATAGATGGTCAACGTATCAATAAAGCATGTACTTTTCATGTGGCCGCATAGTAGCATGCAGTATAAGAGAAATTTTAGTAATATTAACTATTTTCTACAGGATATTTTTAAAAAATGTTAATATTTATATAGATGAAAGTGTACTTTTTTAAAGAAACAAAACTGATAGCAAAATTTCATCTTAGAAAATATATTTTATCTTCAAAAAGTCTCCATTTGTTCACCATCATTGTCGACACATTCTTGGAATCTTTTCCAAGAATCTCCAGAGCCCTAAGGCACATTTCTTTGAGTATTATTGCAATCACATTTTCTGTCTTGCATATTAAATTTTTCACTGAAAAAATCAATAATCGAACGAACAGCTGTTTTAAGTTTGTAATGTTTGAGTAACGAAACATCGCACAGAAATGAGCTTCATCTCTTTTTTTATTTTCCGTTACAATTGTTCGAATATCGAATTCGATATCATGGCGATTGGTTATGAGAGGATGCTTTGGCGAAATTATGCGCTTACTGAATAGCACAAACTTTTATCATCCCTCATAGCCAGAAATCACATGGCATAAGGTCTAGAGAGCATGTTGGCTATATTAGTCCTCCGCTTGGCTCTGGAGAAGATCTGTACCTGAAGAAGATTCTAAAAATATGTTGACATTGACGATGAACGAATGGAGACTCTTTCAAGACAAAATATATCTTGTGTCATCAATCCTGTTTCTTTAAAAAAAGTTATATATTTTCATACAAGAGTTAATATTTTTTTAAGCACCTTGTATTTCTAGCGAGGTAATAAAAAAAGTTTTACTTGAAGGTTCACATCTAGCGCACAGAAATTACGGTAGAAAATACGACTGAAACTCTGCTCAGCAGCAACAAAATTGAAAATACAGTCATTCTTCATCCATAAATCTGTATTAATTGCAGCAGCGTGTACAAGAGAATTACTTCGTGGTATAACGCCCTGATAAAATATGGGTATCTTCGGCAAAGCGGCTTTCCTACCCCCGAAGATCTTTTTGAACGAAATCGATTTATTTTCTTTTAAGGTCACTATATTTTTATTAAGCTGTGCGCGAAATAAGCCGATTAGGAGCAATCCGTACGCTGTGCAGGAGCGCTTTGCAGTAATCTGAATAATAAAAGCCGTAGTGTCGCATTGTAGATTATTCTAATATTCCTGTTAGGATAACGAGGGATTTCGCAAACATGCGTATAATAAATGCGAGTCTTTACACATTTTTTTTATATATGTATATTTATTATAGTCTATCTCTTTTAATTAAGATAAAGGGAGTGGTTACTTAAGATGGAACACCCTGCATATATCTAAAGTGTAAAGTGATGCTAATATTCATTTGTTTGCGACCATTCGCAGTCCTCCTCGCTCCCGCAGCTCAGCAAGTGGCACACGAGGAGTTCCTTCCCTGCCTCCCCAAAAAATCTAAAATCGCCTCCTTGACCTCCACAACGACCTAGATGTTTCTCGGCAACACTTTGGATTACCATACATATCGTCCTCGGAGGGACGATGTAAGGCACCAGGTGTCCGACTTCCTTCGCGCATAGGGGGAATCGTATGGAGATTTTACAGCCAGTGTGCCGTATAGAATTTGCACACATTTCCACAAATACGCGCCATTGGAAAAAAAAAAGAAGAATTTCGGCGCGAGATCGGTGCACGCAGTTTCTCGAGATCGCGTAATTGTTGGAACGGAAAAGGGATTTTTTTGTTATTTCCGCGGCAGATGGAATTCATTACTCGAAACGGACGGACGAGGGGAGGAAAAACATTGGTGCGAGTTTTACAACGCGGATGTACGGACGGATAACGTAACGTATGGCGTGCAATCCACGATATCAGGCAGTTCGCGACCGAAAGCAAGAAATTACGGCGTCTGTATTATGGATCGAAAGCTACCGCAGAGACATACTTGTGAAAGTGTACTTGTTTCTGTAAAGGATAATAAGTAATCCAATAGTTTTAAAAATAAATAATTAACCTCTATTAATTTTAACATTACGTTTATTATGAATGTCAAAATTAATACAGATTAATTATTCAATGTGCTCCTTTTTGTATTTTTAATTATGACTAGATTGTCAATTAAGTATTAATTTATAGTTGTACTAATAATAATAAATATTTTCGCAAAATAAGATAGCTACGTAATAATAAAAAAATAAAATTGTAGAATGTTTTAGATTTGTTAGCAAGATGTTTTCAATTGAGAATTTAATAATTTAATATTATTTTAATATTATTTATACTTTGTAATTTTTCAACGAGGAAAGAATGAAAACAAATTAGCGTACGATCGTGCCGAAATCATTTCGCCGAAATAAGCTTCTGAAATAACTTTCTCTACATGCAGAGAAACAATCATTTTCCCTCAAAAACCATATCGCACAATGTTTCATTGTGAATCGAAACCAGCGCTCTAACCGAATAAACGACGTTTGCCCTGTGCTTTATACGATGGAACTGGTCACAGCGCGCGAGCGAGCTTTGTTCCAGCAGAGCCTCTTCAATCTACAGAGTCGAGGAGCAACAAAAATTCCTATTGACTGTGTCGCTCCATCCCGCCGAATGTACATATTGTGATACGTAAAAAAACTTAACATAACGTTAACGAATGCTTTGTTTGCGTTTTGTCGAAAAGAGACGCTCTCGAACGAAAAAAATGAATATTAAAACTTACGAGATTTCTTCAGATTCTTTTTATCTCTACTCTCGTTATAAAACGTATGATTCTCAATAAAACGCATCCATATAAATTAATTAAATCCAGATAAATTCATCATTACTATTATAAAAAAAGAATAATATAATAAGATAATATGTAGAAGAGAGTTTGTTAGTTTTGTTGTTTAATGTAGCTTATTTATGTATTCACCTGACATAATAATTGGAGATCACAGAAAAACAATATTCTCTTTCGAGTTTGATAACAAACGCGTAATTAGCATGCAAAAGGGAAATTCTTACGTTGTGATTGTTGTTTTAATTTGCAGGACAGAAAACAGAAACGAGACATGCTGTTTGCATTATCACTATTGCATTTATTCATTGTTAATCAAACAAATGTATTATCGAGTAATGTATATCGACAAAATATTCCAATAATTAATTGATATGAAAAGAAGAAGTTGATAACGATACAAAAGAAATGTAGAAATTATAATTTTGCACTTTATTTCCATTTTTAATTTAACTTTTTTGTCTCTGTCTACACTCATTTACATTTCTCTTATGTCCAATTCTGAAATATGTATAAAAGAAAAAATAAAAATTAAAAAAATCGCAATATTTCTTTATCGAAAAAGCACTCGCAAAGCTTAATTAGGAGATATTGTTGAAAAATTCCTTCTATGTATCCGACTCTATTATAATATAAACTTTTTCATTCATTCTTAAAACGAAAAAATACTAAATTGTAGTTAAACTAAGAAAAGAATCGCGGAAATGTTGCTTCCAGACACATGTACCTTAAAGAGATCGTTAGTTTACAACGAAGAGTCACCGGTGAGCGAAGAAAACGCAAGGGAAGAACTCCATTCTAAGCGGAACTAATTGCGAACGTTATTTAATCTCCTAATTTGACATCGCCGGATGGTCGTTTCTCAAAATGCATTTTCAACGTTTTCCAGAGCACAGAAAACGTCCCTTAATTATTTTGCATAACGAGGCGACCAAACTTTCCACGACGAAAGTAACTGAACAAGTAATGACAGTTAATGAGTTGCTCGTCATTAAGTATAATGTTCGTAATCTTCGTTAATCGATGTTATAAATAATTGAGTCCGAGTAGAGAGATCTTAATTCCTTGGGATCCACAAATGGAAATGATCCAACCGAACTCGATAAAATCTAACTCAATATATACATTAGGTATAAAAAATGATATTATTATGATGAAAAATTTGTTAAACTTTTTCTTTTTTTTCGCTGAAATTATATTGAATCACACGTAGAAAATATTTAAAATATATTAAAACAAATAAAATAATTGAAATGTCGCTTAATTAATTATTGGTTAAAAATTCTGTTGCAAATTAACCTTCAAAATGGACATCTAGGTTCTTTCAAGATATGTCTTATTAATATACTATTACTTCTCAAAAAACACTAAAACTTAAATATTCAAAATAAACTTTTCGTCAATATCTCTCATTACTTGAATATTTAATTAATTTCAATAATAAGACGCTGATACAAGAAATTCACGAGTCTGGTTTATATTGATGAAAAACAAAAATCCGTTTTGAAAGTTATAAAAATGTGCTATTTACATTTATTATTATTATAACTGTTAATAAAAATAAAAGCAATTTTGTTATTAAAGTTTCCTGATTCTCCCAGTTATACACAATGTAAAATAAGTGTAAATACATTTTTTGTTCATATTAAAAAATTTAGTAGGTTTACTAATCAAATCTTTGTATAATAGATTAATATTTGAAAAAATAATAATTTATAACTATTTAAAATTCTTTTGAAATTTAAAAAAAAGAGTAATATTCAAGTCCTATTAAAAATTCATCCTTTTTTTGTGAATTAAAATATTAATATTTTGTTACCTCAAAATAAAGCTTTTATTGTCTAAACTAATATATGTATAATGAATTGCAAAGTGAACCCTCTAACCGTTTCAGAAATATTCTGTTTCAAAAAGTTATTGTCAATGGATGACGCCACATATTTTTAAAAATGAGAAAAAACGGGCGCATTCACAGAATATCTCACTCAATATATTGGTACTGAGTGCTCGCGATGGGTTTCGAGTATACCAGCAAGATTTTTATCGGCTTTATTTAATGCGGTTAAACCAAAGCATGTGAAATATGCAAATTGCGGTAGCAGTGTTTCTTGTAGTTAATTGTTAACTGTTCTTCTATTGATTTTTTTTGCCCCGTTGCATTTACGTGATATTTGAACACCTTGTAATCGACTAATTCTTTACTATAATTCCATATCCTTTGGTACATTAGATCTAGTTAATTGCTTTGTTCGCAATTCTTTATTCATCCACTTTTGCCTATTTCAGCTTATATTCGTTCATTTCGTGCTGCATCATTACTACCGTATCTTCAATTATTTTGTCACCATTCACTATAATAAATAAATAATGTCAGTAGACCATCTAGTATTCTGCAACTCTATAAAAGCATTCTAAACGAAGCTATATTTAATGTATCAATTCAAATTCAAAGAAGAGATGAGAATCCGAGTAAAAATGTGCATTTTGTAGTATTTTAATTAAATTAAACACTTACATTAGTTGAGGTGCTTCTTCTTTTGTGTTGATTATTTCTGAAATACACTCAGATACTTATACTCGGATACACTCTGGATTTTATACTTGGTATGTAATAATTGGAGAAACTTTTTAATTCAGCATTAAAAGCGTTTAAACTTCTCGTTCACAAAAAAGGGGTGAAAATGGGCATGACTGTTTCCTCTAAATAAATTAAGAAAATAATCCATAGTAACAAAAAGAAAGAATTCCTCATTTCTTTGAAATAGCGACTTTCACGTGAAAGGAGTAAAATTTACTCTTATCCTAAACTTTATCCAAAGCTCAAAAAGTAATATTCCAACTTTCAAAAGTATCTGAGGTAAATAAAATTCTCGATTTGGCTCTAAGAGATTTGGTTCTCGTAACTTTTCGCTGTTTGTCGTCGCGTCGGATTGAAGCTACTGTGGCTTAACGACGAAGACGTCGGAAGATTCAGTCGCGTGTCACGATTTCATGCCGGCATGTTCTATAATCCGAGAACCGTGAAAATGGCCGTCCACGTTATTTCTCACGTTATGTACAAACTGCAATAAGCGCATCCAAGCTTATATTCTCCGGCAAATAACGTCACCTTCCTTCCTCGAAGATATCGATATTCTTTCGTATTACAATCCATCATTCTAGCCATCAAAATAAAATCTTTTTATAACATTTAATATTATATTTTAAAAATAATTGCTAATATTAAAATTTTTTCAAAATTTCTCTTCAAACAATTTCTTCAAAATAAATCGCGAATACAATATCTGCCATAAATATATGACGCTTTAACATGTGATCAAACAAATATATAATCTCCATGTAAAAAATAACTTATTATTAGTAATATTAGCCAAATGTCATTAACTAGTTCAGAGTTTGCTGTTATTGCTAAAAATTAGCTGTTAAAAATAAAATATACTTGCTATGAA
>VBVR01003685.1:0-16684 GCA_011638315.1 Tetramorium parvispinum
ATGCAAGGAGACTCGAGCCGAGACTCGAGCCGAGATCCGATCCTCGAACTTTCAGCGTATTGTTATTTTCATCTCGCTCGCTCCTATTATTGTCTCCGTCGTTCTTGTTGATCTCTCGCCCACTCCTATTATTGTTTCTGTCGCTCTTATTGATCTCTCGCTCGCTCACATACTGAAAACTCTGTAACTCAATGTTACCGACTTTACGTGTACGTAGCACAGAACAGAACCACAATTGTGCACATACGCGTTACCCTTCGGCCCAAACGTGCACATTGGCTAGTAGTTCATGTGCACGTTTTCCGACTTCCGCAGAGGGCGTATCGTCTTCGCGGATCAGCTAAAATCGGGCCGTGTCGTCTCTCAGGCTTTTCTTAATTGGCCGTATCGAGTCTCGAAAGAGATCAGGTGCCAGCTCCATCTAAGGAGGAAAGGAAGAAGAAGAAGAAGAAGTCTCTCTGGCGTAACCATAATCTCAAACTGACTGAGATATAATCTGGCCCGCAAGAGTAGTTGATCTACACAGTCATTTGGGCTAAGCGTACCCACGGATCTGAGCTCATTACACTGCAGACATACACAAACAGTTTACTCAAACACACATATGACTGGGAAATTCACACCTTCCAAAGGAATAGGTTAAAGAACAGGAGTGTAATATACCTAACCTATGGTCCATGCACGTTAAGCATTCAAAAAACAAAAACAACTTTAACGTTTAATATCACTTTTCGTGCGGAGCAGAACTACAAGTTTCAGCCAAATTCTCGATCGATTTGAATAGAATCGCCGCGAAGGAGGAGTTGATTTTCTAGGTGAGTGAGCTAATCTGTGTAATTACCCAGAAAAGTAAAATATTTATTATTTAAGAATTTTCTCAATCTTGCTATTATTAACAAGTATAACTTTGATATACATGATTATGTTTTCACAGCTTTAATATTTTATTTCTTTTTGTAACACATTTCGTTGTATCACAATGATTACTTCCAATAGATAAAACGCAACAGAATATAAATTTTACAGGCAGTACTTCTCTCAGGCAAAGGACTAGTTTCCAAAAAATCCAAAGGATGGATGGAAATTGATGTGTCTACCGAAAAGGTGGAATGGAAAGATACACGACGTGTGCCGTTCGTGCAGAAGTTTTCCATCTGGGTAGATAGGGTTAGAATATAATTTGTAAATTTATATTTTTTGATCGATGGTGTCCATTTTACATCGTGAGCATCTGGGCAACTCACTCGGGACGATAATAATAAACTCGTGCATAAGAGAATTTTGTGCCTTGTTAATGCTTCTTTTCTGATGTTTTATGACAGCTAATCGTTACTCTGTACATTATTATCAGTATATAAGATATATGTTGCTTCTATAATTTTATATCTGAAATAGATGTTTAATAATGTTAATATATAAATAACACAACACAGGAAGAATTAAAAATTTCATAGTTAATAATGATATTTGTTAGATATGTTAGATCTCACTGGTATACATACCCTATTATGATTTAGATGCATTTCTTTTTTCTTTGCACTGATACTGAACTGAGTTTGTGCCCAAAGCACACGACGGTGCTGTTTATAGCAAAATTGTGAAAAAGTATGCTGTATCACTAAAAAAAAGTAAAAGATTAATTATTTCGCGGAATAGTGCTGGAAGAATATCATTAGATTAGAATTGCATTCTCATCTTATTAAGAAATATTTAAATAAACATTAAACAGACGATATTCTTTGAAGATGTAATGACGTCGTATCTAATTAATACTTAAATTAGAATTGGTAATTATTCTGTTTAACGGCATCTCTTTGAAAATTCGATGAACGTAGGAACGTAGTTTCTAGCACATATTTATATTTTACACATTATTATATTTTTGAAAAGAAATGTTCTGAAGATGCTGAATACGTATATTTTCTCTTTTTATCAGTTTTACAGTGAATTATCATGTTAATGGCTACGGCTTCAGCAAAAATAAGTGTTTTGCGACTGTTGTGTAAAATTCGTGAATCTGATTGGGGTGTGTTCTCTTAAGCCTTGTGTAAAATTCGGTTCAAGATCTCGGGAACCGAGAATCACGTCAGTAGTCAATGAAATGTCCATTTTTCCGTAAAAGCTGCAAATTGATTAGCTAGAAATTTCTCGGGCCGAGTTTTAGCATCGTGGCTACACAAGGCTTTAATAAGGCATTTTGCATATAGTTGCAAGTAGCCGCCAGTTGTGATTTGTGTGACAGCCAATGAGCGTTGAGTGTACGTATGTATTGGAAAGTAAAAGTATGGCCAGTCATTAATGGAGTATGTACATACTTGGAGCAAACTAGCTGCTTGCAGTTAATGTAGACTAAACAACTGTTTCGTGCTAACCATATAAACCATCTTATTTCAAACTTTAGATTATCACCGATCATCGGTGAATGGAACTGTGTGGTGCTGCGGTCATGTAGATATACCACAGAGATTGTGTGCCAAAATGGCCACACAAGTCAGGTTTACCATCTCACCTCTAGTAGTAGTTTGCGATACCCTATTATTTTTGTTCTTTTTCTTAACTCACACTCCCTCCTATCCCATTTTATTCTTCCATGCTATAGACTGATACTGATTATATACTGGAGCTTTAACTTGATATATTTACATACGTGCATATGTTGCTTTAGTCAAAGCAGGTACAAACAGGTTTTAGTGTAGTTGAGTATCGTTGGTGTGTGATGTCAGTTACGCGCGGTGATCAGTTACGTACACACGTGCCGTTCCCCTCCCCCCGTCCCCGGAAGTGTCTGTTAAGGTATTAAGTGCGCGTATGAGGGTGAGAGAATATCCCGAGAACAAAATCATCACCGTGATTCTCTCTGATTTTTCTCTCTGGTGGTGCTTTTGCTTCTCCCTCGAGGTCCGCTCGTCCGACGGCAAGGTTTGAGGTAAACTTCTTCCTGGGAATGTTGAGGGATTCGCTTATCGTTCGAGCATCCTACCAAGAGGTGGGTAAGTTTAGTTCTTTAGTTAGATCTGGTTAGATCTTCATCTTCTTCATAACGAGATCAAACAGAAAAGTGTGCGTGTGTTTATGCTGTGCATTTCTTAATTGTGTCAAAGAGCGTGAATGGGTGGTTTCGTTTATTCCTCTACGCATCGCGCCATTAATCAGAAAATAGGGATGATTTTTTACACCCCGCGGCGAAAAGCATCGAAAAAAAATCGAGAGAGAGAGAGAGAGAGCGAGAGCTCACACAGTACCTCTCTTTATTGATCAAAAATTCATATCTTTTCATTCGAAGGTGTGTCGTGAAAGCCCACGGTGCTTGTAATAGAAAGTGTGTATCACCTGTATGTACATCCATAGTATTATAGTAACGACACGGAGACGGGAGATCCCTGTTGCAACTTGCTAGGGTGTAAACTTCACTCCAGATCATCATTTACAATACGTTAATAAGATATAATTAAAATTTAGATTCTATTATAAATTCACGTGTTAGTATTATCTGTAATATGTTTACAATACATATTTATAATAATTATGTTAATGTGAAATTGAAAAAATTTAACAATTGATAGATGAAAAACATGTGTATAAATGCTTAGAAAATAATAAGTAATAAATTAATTGTTATAGGTTTATCTGATGCAAAAAAATTTATTAATATTAAATATATTTTTGTATGTTTCGAAGAAGAACAAACGCAAGATGTACAAGTAATTGATTTTATGTGACAGCAACTTAGCCTTGTTTTAAATTACTATTACGTAAATGTATTTTCTTTTCTTTACAAACCTTTAAATATGCACGTGCATGAAAACCCCACAATACACACAAAAATGCGTTTAATTATATCTTACATATTGTAGAAATAGTGTGCATAATAAAAACTGCTTAATATGCTTCTTCTATTTTCTAAATATCTTTTGCTTTCACTTTACTTTTTTACAGAACATATCGAATAAATTTTTTTATATATACATATCACCTTTTCAAATACTAATAAATTATAATAATAAAGAGTAATAAAGAAAAAGAAAATCAAGTGACTATGCCCGTTTAAACTTGTGAGAACGGCATCAAGATTTAAAATTTTAGACGATAAAGATTTAAAATTATTTATTGAAGAATTTATTGAATAGTTTTTATTTTATCTCGTAAAAATTAAGAATTTATTTGTTTTTACTGCATTTCTCGTTTTTTCTCTTCAAAAGAAATAACAAGTTAAAAGATATACTTACCTTTCTTACATTGCATAAAGCAAAAACGCTGCCAATGCGAATAGAGGTTGAGCATATTAACAGTTTTTTGGAAAAATGTTTCCTCTCATCTGTCTAAATGGTAAACATATTGATTGATTAATTATTTTTTATGAGACTTTACTTAAAAGAAAATTTGAAAAGTACAGATAAATTTTGAATTAATGATACAGCGGAACCGCTCTTCTTATACCGCTTTTTCGACTTTACATTCGGCTCGCTGTGACACAGATTTGCTGCATATATGTGAAAATCAACGACTCCCGTTTCTTTCTCTCCATTTGATGCTGATAACGTTTTGCATTTTGACAGCCATTTTGCGTTTGCAGTGATTGCCTCTTAGTGATTTAGTGGGTTTAATTTTAGAAAATTAATAAAAAGAGAAAATAGTTACGATATCGTATATGTATTGCATATCTGCATATCGTATTGGAGCAAATATGGCAATGCGAATATCGATCCTAGTGTCTCTTGGCGAAGCCGGTTTCGAGCTTGGTTTCGAGGTCACCACCGGGATTAAGCCGCAACCCCCTCACTCTCGATCTCGTTCGTTTGACTCGTTGTATACTGAGAGACTCTATCAGTGATTATATTAACCCTACCTACCAGTTACAGCGTACATTAAAATACCTTTGTGATAATAGCAAAAGCATTGACAAAAGCAAACGCAGCCGGAATGAGCTTGACCTTGGCCTACATGTTGTCCCGAGTAACCTGCAAAAGGTTTTTAGCATATCAATCAAGATCAAGCTCCCTGTGCATTTTTGGACAACTATTATCAAATTATTGCAACTTGCTTGATATTTCGCGGCTGTACCATACTTGAGATATCTCCATAAAATCTGAGCGTTTCTGATCGTTATCTTAATAGAATAAAAATCTGACACTTCTGCGGGAAACTTACAGTTATCTATACGTGCTATTGTACGTATAGATATATTGTTGATTTGAAGATTGAAACCATTTAATAGAAACTTACTTTTATAATAAAAAAAGAAAATTATATCGTATATTTTTATTAATGTACAATCAATTTATTTTCCGCTGTATATTTATATTACATATACATATGTCGGATTCATGCAGTTACTATTATTAAATACCTTGCAGAGGTCTCATCAGTTAATCTTGATATTTATATGTATATTGGAAAAAATAAAGAATAGTGATCGGAATAACATACATAAACATATGGAACGATTTTCTTTTTTTGTTTTTTATGACACTTATGTAACTTGCTGCGAGGTTTGAAATTTTAGTACAACACTACATACTCGAACTCGAAATACTCGTGCTCGTGCGATGTTCCAATTTCGAGCTGTCTATTAATTCCCGAATTATATTACATAAGTCGCATACAGACAAGAAGGCCCATTTATTAATTGTATACAAATTGCAAATATAAATTGTAAATCTTGCAGTCTCGAAGTACATATATTAATGTTTTCCATTATGCTCCGAAAAAAAAAAAAAACGTAAAATATGCACAAGTATCGGTATGCTGCATACATAATTTTTGTTTCAATAATGACAATTTACAATAATAAATACCTACGCAACCGTGATATACGATTTATGATTTCGTGTGTCACCGTATTACTTTTTCATAAATCATTACTCTTTGCAATATGAAATATGTTGAGATATGTCTGTTTCTATATTTGTTCTTTCCAAACCAAGATACATACCGTTCGATTTACCATAATGAAAAAGTTATTCAAAGATTTTCTACTTTTATCATTTTTATTATATATATTATTGGAGGAAAGATGTTACCCACTACTTTAATTTTCATATTGGAATGAGGGCGATAGTGATTACATTCGACACATTAATTTTACAATTTTGCAAACTTGTTTTGTCTAATGCTTGTTATTACTACCGCTGAATGTAGGCCGAATGACATTAGTCTTCTCCGTCTTGCACCGATTTTACCTTTTCCCTTCTCTCGTGTCTCCCTCGGATGAAAATAGTATAGCAGAAACAGGCTAAGGCCAGCGCCGCGCGCGCGCGATCTAGACCGGTCAATTCTACAAATAAAAGATGGACGAAGATATAGAATTTCGTTCTATTCAAAAGCAATTATTTAAAACTAAATCAAGTGCTTGAAAAAATTTATCTTTTTAAGATGAAAAGTCAAATGAAAATCGTCATACTTGTTCTCCAATCCAATTCTAATTCCAATTTCATTATTTATCAATATAATCACAGCAGATCTCAGATTGCAACTTACGTCGCAGCATCTCTTATTCGGTACATACATACATACATACATACATTTGTGAATAGTTTGTAGTGTGTGTACAATCGTTTTGATAATATGATTAAATATACCGATATATATAATCGGAACTACGTTATTTACGTACTACGTGTCATACGTAGCATAGTTTTACTAGCTACGACGGGAATCCACATGAATTATGGGCTACCGTGTCTCTCAGATGTCTATCTGATTCATCGAAATTAATTGAAAAAAATTATTATTGATAATTATTATCGATGATTAATGTCGCATTCCCTTCCTCGCCACATAGCATCGTTCTCAACTCAGAAGCGCAGGGTTGCTTTATAATAACGTTGCTTATTTGAATTAAAAAAAAGAAAAGGAATTATTTTAGACTAAAATGTATGTGACTTTCAAGCTCAGCTTATGTATGTATATTGAATTGAATGTACATACATACATACATACAATTCAAACAGTCCGTTGTTATTTTTCTGCAGAGAAAAAAGAAATCAGATTTGTCTTTGTGATGATGAAGGCGTTTAAACATTTCTTTTACATTTATCTTCTCTCTTGTTAGACGTGATACATTCATCTTGAGATATATCATTCGCGATAAAAGTACTTGCCAAGTATTTTTTCACGTTGCTTTGTGTGTATTATTAATTAATTAATACAAGCGTTAATAATAGCCGGATATGATTATACGAAGGAAGGATTATACGAAAGCTAACAAGAATAGGATAGACCGAGGCGAATCGGATATCAAAGTAAGAATTGACGAGATCGTATTTGTTACACTCATCAATATATATCTGACCATGTAAAATACAAATAATAATTATTCGTCCAATTCCTATTAGTTAGATTTCTACTTGGAGTTTTATTACTTCAAGTATCATAGTATCATTAAGATAAAAATGAGTGAGCACATATGCGCCACCGCATACGCGTTCTTCGCGCACTGACGCAATTAACTAAAAAGTTATGAAATAATTACTAAACATATATTTCCGACGAAATAGATTTTCTGAGAGAAAATAATTGTTCAGTCACACAGGAAACTGGTCACTGAGATCAGAATGATCTCAGTCGTGCACCTCATTTCAACACATCATTTGCATGGATTCGATTAACTGCCGATTCTAGCGATTATTCAACCTCACTCATATGACAGTCTTGCTATTATAGATTCGTACGCGCGCGCGAGATCATGTGATATATGTGTACCATACCGACGCGTACTAATCTAGGTGGTTATATATCTAGTCTTCCTGTAACAGCTTTGCAGTCTCAGTTTAAGCAGGTCGCGGAGACACTCACCTTTTCCGCTCTCTCAGACTCCTATTGCATCGCGTAAACTTTTCGCGGTAAATCGCTCTTGTCTTGGATTAACGCGTTAGTCAAGTCTAGACGGTGGTTCAAGTAACTCGCGCGACTGATTCGAATCCAAAGACTGCCTTTACTGTACGTGATAATACGGCTAGTGATAGATTTTGTTTGAATTTAAATTTGCACGGTTACTTGCTACACTTTTCTCTCATTGTCAGAGTAATCATAGAAAGTGTCGATTCTAAACTGCTTCATCACACATATCTCCCTAGATTGAATAGATTTTTCTGAAAATTGCCATATTCTTATCATATATGCCATGTGACCGCCAACAACAGGAAGTTTCAAGTGTTTAAACTTACATCTGAGTTACATTCCGTTCTGATCTTTGATAATACAGTAGTGATTTATGTGCGATTATTAATAGCAATTATTTGATTTCCAAGTTAGAAAAGTTTAAATATATTACGTATCTTTTTTTATGAGGCATAATTTATCATTAAAATAATTAATTTATTATTAAATAATTTCAGACTGTTATTTTTTTCTCTCAGACTTGAGAGATGTCCGTGTCTTTCTATAGTTCGTTGTTATGTTTATAATTATAGTAACTGCGAATAATTATGTAGTACATGGAAATATGTTTCTAACATTAAAGTGAAGTATACATATATTGTTTGATATGTAAAAATGTATTCGAAAGAGCACGAATTACGAATTTTATACGAAGAAAGAAATGATGCAGAAGAAGAGGAATGGAGAACCCAGCGAGGTTTGCATTAATTTTTATTAATCCTATATTATATTAATTAATTGAAATTTGTTATCAGAAGATTTTTATTAGAAGAAAGAAAAACATAAGAATATATACATATACAAAGTATATGTATATATATATATATATATTACTTTCACTTTTTTATTGGTTTCGTTACAGTTTCGTTACAAGCAATTTTTATGAAAAAGAGAAACGCAACTTAGCCTCGCTTATCTTTAAGATTAAGTTCATGGTTCGACACTTGCGTTTCTATCGCGTGGCATTTCGCTTTCATAAAAAATTTCTAGTGTCACATATGCGAGATGACACACTGAATATGAATCTCTTGCTTGACAAATGCTCTAGCATTGAGCAAGCCAATATACATATCTGTTACTTAAAATAATAATAATAATGATAAGTCTATCGAGACGATATCCTTTCAAGGAAGATCCGCCTATGACCTCAGAGTTTGTTATAGGTTTAGGTTTCGTCAAATACTTGAGAAAAATGTATTTTAATGACATATTTATTTAATTGCGACATAACTGAAACGTATACGAATATAAAATGCATGAAATAATAAAAAGAAATTTAAAACAAGATTTTTTTCTTACTTAATCTAATTGAAATAATAAACTTTTTACTAAAAATTTGCGCGCGTGTGTGGTAGTGGTGTGGCGAGAGGGGAGGGAGGGTGTTGTAATCAGTAAAAACGTACTTGATAAAGCGAAGAAAGAAGCTACATCATTCGATTATATGCACGCTTTTATGATATAGATATTACAACACTTGATTCTCTCTTATTGTTAGAATCAATGTACGGAATTAAAAAATAGACATAGCAAGAAAAAAAGAGAAAGATAAGAGATGGCAAAGAACTCGGTGTAGAACAACGAGAGAGAGAGAGAGAGTAGTTAACGAGAGAGCAGGAGGGGATAGAGATATTGGTTTCCTCTGCCTCTCTCTCTCTCTCTCTCTCTGCCGTAGTCCCGTATCCCGTATCAGCAGTTAACATTCAGTCTTCTCGTGACTGCTCGTGACGTTTGTGTTCGCGCAGTGCTGCAGTGTTGTTACTCTTCTTACTCGTCTTATACGCGGATCGTTTCTGACACATGAGTCTCTTACGCATGCTAAAACCGAGTCGAGCTGTACCTGCGCTGCAAACAAGTGTATGGTGCACGCAACTTTATACTGCACTGTACGTAACCTCGTTCGATGTTGTGTGTTGTCTGGTCGCTTCTGGCCGGCCATCGTTGCGATAGCGTGCGATAGCGCGCACAAGGATTTCTCAATTTAGCAAGAGCAGCAGGAGCAACAACACCAGTGTAGCAGTGTAGCAGTGTAGCGATAGCAGCATGCCGGCGGCCACGAGAGTACGTGTTGTGCGCCAAAAAAAAACATTACTAATCTTGAATCTAACGGCTTGAACACGGCCAAATTAAGTCGAAGGCTCAAAAGACCCGCTATTTTCATTTTTTCAGTTCGTTTGATCATTTTGTAAGTTCTTACTTGTTCAGTACGGGATAAAATGTGTAAGAAAAAGAAAAAAGAATGTGCGGAGCACATTTATTTATTTATTTGTGCCTTACTCACACAACAGTGGCACACGAGCGATATTGAAATGGAATTATTATCAAATTAAGTAATCTCATAACCTTTTGCTTGCCTGAAATTTTCAAGTATGAATATTAAATACGTGTAATATGCTCGGCTGCAAGTTTGCATTTTTAATCTCGCCCATAAACCATAGCACGTACGACATTCGCGACAAGTCACGATTTTAATCATCCAACATACGTAAGTCTTGTTTGCGACGAACACTAACTAATCAAGTCGCTTAAGATCGTTATATCAACAATCGTACGTGACCTAAATAGGTATTGTATTAAATTTGTGCGCCAACGCTAATTAGTCTAATCACACAGCAGACACAGACAGACACAGCGCGGTTTTTTGATATTGAATGCTTCTTTGGTTCTTTTCGTCCAAATCAAGTCCAATAAAGAAGGAAGAGGCAAAGAGGCGGTCGACCTCGCGTACAGACAGGTTATCGTTTTAGCATTACATATTACGTATCGAGTTAGCAAGCATGCGCGCGACGCTCACACAACTCGACTGACGTGTTGTGTCGTACGTATGTACATTATCTTTCCCTACATCTCAAGCAGATTCTCAAGCCTCTTACGTAAATTATACATATGTACGTGTGTCGCCAAAATCGCAAGGCGCGCGACATGAGACGCATCAGCGGTCAACAGCATGCCATAATGTGTTGCAGACGAATCTAGAAAAAACGCCCAAGCTTTCTTAATTCTCATAATTTTGTCTGTTTTTATAATATTCTGTATAATTGCCGTATAATTTAAAACGTCACGTCTTTACGTGATTCTTTACCGACAATAGATTCAGTCATATATAATTTATTTTTACGTAAAGAAATGTAAACAATAGAAAATGTCTAACTACAATTAAATTACCGGCTTCATCAGCATAAATAGAAAGACTTTTCCCAAATTGGCCATGTGATCATTTTTGCTTAAGGAACAGAGATTTCGAACTCTTCAACGTTCGAAGAATTCTTCTTTACATATTATAATATATTGGTACAAAACTCTTGATAAAAACGAAAATGATGAATATTGAAAAAATATTCATGTATCATTTAGTTTTGGTTTCACTAGTCAGAGCTTTTATTTTATGTCCTCTGTGTTATTTTATATAAAACTTTTAAAAATGCATTTATGTTCTTTTGTACTTTTACTTTTAGAATAAAGTAAAATAAAGTTTTATTTCTCTCTCTCTCTCTCTCTCTCTCTCTCTCTCTCCATTTGTACTACATATTTGTAATATAATGAGCAGTCTTCTGTTTGTACCTACTTATATCTCTACTTGTCCATCTACAAAACTATCCGTTCGCGAGACGATTTTTAATGATGATTAATAATGTCTGTGTATGTATGCGTGTGCGTGATATGATTATACTCGATGTGCTCCTTTATCTTCATAGATTAATATCACAGTTATTAGTTGTGTGATACATATATTTTGATACTTTGGAAAACAATGAATTGAAACGGAAATAAATTCGAGGGGAAAGGAACGAAATATCAATCTTTTTTTATGTACACAAGTACTTTTGTGTTCTTTATTTTCTTAAGAAATACCGACTTTGCTAGGCACGTGATTTCAATACTATTTATATCAATCTATACAAAGAAAACTATTAAACAATTGTATCAATTGGTTTAACAAAAAGCGCTACTGGCTCTTCTTTCTTCCCGCCGATTACGTTTACCATTTTCATTTCATTCGTTTGTCAATATTCAATCAAATATAATATTGTTCGTAAATAAAAGCGATTGATATGCGCTGCACCCATACAATTTGAAAAATCTCAATCTACTGATTCACACAAGATAGTCAATGAAATACGACATACAAAATCTATTAACATTTATTTAATTTATTTAGCTGATTTGTCTATAAAATTAATGTAAGTATATGTAAGGGTACGAGTCGTTAATCGACATATACTCTCATATACCCTGTCTCAAAATATTCGTATTGATTCCCTGCATCGTTTCTAAAAATTTTTCCGTATTGTTCTGATTCACCGTATACTTTTTATTTTTTATTTACACATTACAAGTATTATAAAAAATCAAAGATTTTATATTAAAGATTTGATAAATTTCAAGTTACTGTTAATTTATTCCTACACAAGTGAAAACTATCCTTGTTAGTAGAAGCCATTTCCATAAGCCTACAAATACAATGTATCTCTTATATTTCAAAAAATGTACAGTTTAAGCAACAAAGTTCATTAAATATTGAATATGTCATATTGATATTTTGTGTTTCATATTACAGGGTTCCGGGTACTTGAAGCGTGCAAATACTGAACGCCTTCATGAAATTTTTAACCAGGTAATAGAAGCATATAATAGAACAAGGTATTATTGAACAAACGAAAAGTGCTTGAATAAGTTATTAGTAATACGTTTAAATTTCTAGCAATTTTCCAACAACAAAAATATTTGTAATCATTTTCAAAATCGTCACTATATTTTATCAATTATCAAGTATTTCTTCTTTTTTTTTTCCTTTTCAGAATCGGCGCTCAATTTGTGCGCCATTTCTCTAATGATAAAATATATTCCGTCGTTAACGGGAATTATTCAAGTTTTGAAAAAATAAATCAAAGTCATTGAAAATTCATTTTATATTTTTATCCTAAAACTTAATTTGTAAAATAATTTTTATTCTTTCTTTGAATTTCTCTTGAAAACTACCTGCATAGAATTAAGTTGATTATTTGTAGTTAATTATTGTTCAGAACTTTCATATGCTTATATTATTAATATCTGCATGCAAACATATACATATATATGTATACTACTAGAGTCAAAAAATTCTCGGAATGAATTTTTAAAAATTTATTTATCCAAGTTCTACAAATTTAAGCTACGCTGCCTTCAAAGTGCTCTCCTCCTGCATCTGGCACACTTGTCCCAACCTTCGTACAGTTGTCGAAAACGTTCCTCGAACTCAATATTTGAAAGTGCCATCCGCAGTCTTGTCGCATTTTGAATGATCTCAGAATTCGAGAAACGCCTCTTCAATTTCATTTTTAGCCTCCGAAACAAGTAAAAATCGGCTGGCACGAGATCGGGTGAGTACGGTGGGTGTTCAAGAGCGGTAACATTATTCTTGGCAAGATAATTTTTAATTACCATTAGTGACCGATGTGCAGGACAGCAAAACTCACTTGTTTCTTGTCTATTTTTCCTTCTTTTTCCGATTTTTACCTGTTTCCTAAAGGCTAAAAATAAAATTGAAGGAGCAAATTCTCAAATTCTGAGAAGGTCATTGAAAATGCGACGAGACAGCTGATGGCACTTTCAAATATTGGGAATTCGAGGAATGTTTTCAACAACTGTACGAACGTTGAGGCAAGTGTGTAAAATGTGCAGGAGGAGAGTACTTTGAAGGCAGTGTGACTTAAATTTGTATAACTTTAATAAATAAATTTTTAAAAATTCATTCCGGGAACTTTTTGGGACTCTAGTAGTATATGTTAACGGTATTATAATATTATATGGTAATTTGGCACTTTTTTCGTCAACTTACAGTACGCTTCGCGAGAGAAGAATGGCGAGAGGTTCATGACTGCATCTGATTTTGTACGCAGCTATCTTGGCCTTTATACAGATGCCGATTATAATCCCGATTCTGTCAATTTACTCGCTGGTATTGTCGACACTAGCAAAGATGGGTAATTATCGGCAACACATCGGTGTATTTGAAAAAGACACTATTGTACATAGAGTAATATCGTTTTGAAATTATTAATCATTACATACAAATATATATGAAATTATTTTCCTTTCTAACATATCTTCGCGTAAATCTTCGCAAAAAGTTTTTAAATATTATCTTGTGTGTGCTTATGTGTAGAAATTGTAACTTGCAGCTAATTTACGAAACAGCAAACGCTTTTCGGAGAAATTTATTTTACAATTGACTGATTGTTTTGTTTCAGACTTATATCATTTGCCGAATTTCAAGCATTTGAGGGTCTTCTCTGTGTACCAGATGCTCTGTATAAAACAGCTTTTCAACTCTTTGATACTAATGGAAATGGAATGGTTGCATTTGGTAAGCATTATCGAGCGAAGAAATGACCTTTTTTTTAAATGATCTGTACATACGTACATGTTCTTTTCTACGATATTGTGTGTATATTATTGCCAATCTGCAGACGAGTTCGCTGAGGTGATGCGAAAAACTGTACTGCATCAGAAAATGCCCTTTAATATGGACAGTAGTTTTATCAAACTCTACTTTGGAAAGGATAAGAAAAGACTGATTAGCTATGCAGAGTTTAGTCAGTTTTTGCATGTAAGTATCTTGTTCAATTATATGCTTCTATTACATTGCGGATGCGCTGTTATTCTTATCCCAGGAAATGAGCCAAATATGACGTAACAAGTGACAATGATTATGAAATATGTATATGGCATGCCATATGTTTGTTTTGTCTTTCACAGTGACGTGTAATGTACACTTTAGCCGAGATATCTTGAAGAGTCGCGAAGTAATTGTTTCGAAATATTTTCTATATATTTTACGAAAAAGTTTACATCCTTATGTAGAAAATAAATATGTAGAAATAATCATATAGCTTTATGAAAACGATTGCGACTTCTGTAATATAATGTAAAAACAAGTTGGAGATAAAATTTTATGCTTGTCTTTAGGACTTCCATGAAGAATATGCAACAGAAGCCTTTAAGAAATTTGATAAAGATAGCGCAGGTTTTATTTCAGTGTTAGACTTTCAAGATATTATGCTGAGTATTAAGAGTCATCTACTTACAAAGGATGTGAGGGATAATCTAATTGCTGTAAGTATTATCTGATAATACAAGACTTTGTAACTTGACAACTGTATCTTTTTATAATTACAATTCACAATTTGTGTGAGAATGAACACATGAATAAATTATTTAAATTGACACACATACAAAACATTCGCCAATTACAAATTAATAATTATTAATCTTTGGTTTTAAGTTATTTCAATATAAAGCAGTATTAAAATATAACGCATGGTGAACTTTATTACATGATAACTTTATTTTTACATCGCAGGCGGTTGGTGCCGGCCAAAGCGGGCGAAAAGTCAGTTTTCCATACTTTATGGCATTCAATTCTCTTCTAAACAATATGGAGCTTATCAAACGTATCTACTTAAATGCGACCAACGGTCATAGGTATCAGGAGGTTACCAAAGGTAATCTATTTGAAAGAAAAATGTGCAAACAGATATATATTAAGTCTTTTTTTTTTCTTCTTTGTTTCTTACTGTATATGTAAAAAATAGTATTGAAAAAAATTAATGATCTTTCGGATTAATAATATAATTAATATATTTAATCAATCGGCGTGTTTTTACACTAATTTTGTATTAGTAAATGTTATCGTCAATATTTAAGCATTCATTTTTTTGCCAGAGGAATTTCTTTATTCTGCACAAATGATGTCCCAGATAACTCCATTGGAAGTAGATATCCTGTTCCATCTTTGTGATTTACTTCATCAAACTGGGTAAGTATTTTTGACTCAACATTGAAATTGAAAATGGAATATTTTTCCTTTTGTTGATTGATTGAGGGAAAATTATATGAAATGTAGTAGTCACTTTTTTTACATTACATCGATCCTAATAAAAGATTCGAAATTTACTAATTAAAAAGCAATCCACATATTGGCTAACAAGATCAAATACAAAAAAAGAATAAGTCACATAAAATTATCGTTGCACCATCAAGCACATCGTCATCATCCAAGTGTCAAGTATGTCTCGTTCTTGGCAATGAAAATTGACACTACTTCTATGAAGTAATTTATTCTCAATAACATTGTTATTACAATGCTTAATTATTTTCTAATATTTGAATAATATTGAGACATATTCTATACTGAAAACATTTATTTACGTGTTTACGCTGCTTGGATCTATCAGATCTATGGAAGATGACGAGGCAGATTTGCGGCTTGGGTGCGTCTTTGTATTACAGACCATCATGTGCTATAGATACACACACACACATTTATGACAAGTGTTTGTTTGTAACACCCGTCATGAATATATTAGAACGAATTAGATTAAATAGAAAAGTCCTCTATTGTTTTGCGATTTTCACAATGAATAATGAAAAATGAATTATTAAAGATCTACAAATTAGCATACAACTATACGCTATTGTTTACAAAACGCTTCTCGAATGACTTCTGCCTTGCCACGCATCTACTAATTGTAAATACTGGACTGCCTCTTTTCGCCGAATCGTGCAGCTACACACGCAAATTTTTATAAATAAAATTTTTCATTATTACAAAATAAATACAGATTAAATAGACTCATTTATTCGATTTAATCTGCTCTACGTAACAGTGGGTGTTTTACCTTTCATCAAATCTTTTGTATATATATTTCATCACGTCTTTTGTATATATATATATATATATGAACATGTGCGGTGCGTGCGTGCGTGCGTGCGTGCGTGCGTGCGTGCGTGCGTGCGTGCGTGCGTGCGTGCGTGCGTGCGTGCGTGC
>VBVR01003686.1:2771-16678 GCA_011638315.1 Tetramorium parvispinum
GGGGGGGAGGAGAGGAAAAAAAATCCATAAATGTTGCTTCGCTTTGCTGGATTACTGGAACGGCGGCACTTAAATATCCCATCGAATCGTTAATTAAATGACACGCGTCGATCATCGGGTCATGGATCACCGATCGATAAATTCCATCCGGGCGGCACGGCCGCCGCCGATCGCGGCTCCGGCTCGGCGCTAATTAATATACGCCGAGCAAGCGAGCATTTCATTTTATCATCAGATTCGAACGATAGTAGTGCAATATGATATAAATACCGGGGAACATGGGGTAGTAATATTTATTTCATACGATACGAAACGCGCATGGTAAATCGTTGGTAACGTTGGAGCTTCGTGTACTCTCTAAAAGTAAATCAGTGAAACTCACTGTCAATCAGCGATTATACACTGATTATCAGTGTTAAGTATACCACTGAATTTCTCGGTGGTACACTTAACACTGACAATCAGTGTATAATCGCTGATTGACAGAGAGTTTCACTGATTCATTTTTAGAGAGTAGATGCTAATAAAAACGCCATTCGACCGCGATGAATACTTTTCAGAGACATGGGATCTATCTTCTATCGTAGCAATCTTTTTTTTCCACCCTTCGTGCGCGTCAAAATTTGAGACACGAGTAATCGAGACATGAATAATTAATACTGGGTGGAAACACTCTATATTAATTATTCATAAAAGATCATTAAAAAAGTGAGAAATCTTTAAAATCAATTTTTTATTATCCATTCTTATGCATTTATAAATAGGCTAATGGGGTTTTATTTATTAATTTTTGTTTTTAAGTAGTAGTTAAAAATAATTGAAGAAGGCAGCATGGAAACATTTTAGATCCGGTGGAAAAATGAGATCTCTCGGGAGTTGCAAGCCCACGCGCGCAATAGAAGAAGGTTAATAATATTTCTCAAGGAGTCTTCCTGATCAGGATTTTCTCAGAAATTATTCTTAGTAAGACTAATTATTTCAATGTCTCTTTATCATATTTCATCCAATGAGGATTCGTTCCAGTTCAGTTTGAAGCAAATCATTTTTATTTTTAATGAATCAAAACGTTAAATTATTAGCGCGCGATAATGATGATTCCATAAAAAAGTACCTTATTCACGACCCGATAACATCACGAGTACAAAAAAGATCAACTGTATTCACTAATTTCGCACTGAAAAAAATTCTGATTAAAAACGGAGGAATCAGAAAAATCTTGTAGGGTTGATCAAATATTCTGGTTATTATAATAGAAATTCTAGTTATTGTAAATTATAAAGTATCGTGTTCTATCATAATAACCTGAATATTTGAACACGCCTACAAGATTTTTCTGATTCGTCCGTTTTCAACCGGAATTTTTGTTCAGTGCATTCAAGTAACACTACGAGAAACATTCGAGATACCGTTCGCTACGTATTTAAATTTAAAACAAGTCAATCTGACATCAAACGACCTGAATGGCCAGCTTAAATAATCGATCGCAGTGAAACTTTTATTTCTACACAGTCGCCGGCTGTATATTTATTGCCAAAATCACGAACCCCATCGTGGGGAAATCCATTCTATCCACAGTTTCCAATTAAATATCGCCACTAGGGATATCCGAGGTGCGACAGTTGATCTTTCCATCTCCGCCCGGCCTAGCCATCCGAACTCCGCAGACGTGTCACTTGCAGAGATCGTAGCAGGTAAACGTGCAGCGGTGAGAGACCGGAGGAGGGGGCTCCGAGGCATCGACGTGGGACGGCGGTGCTATCGATCTACTGATCGTGTAACCAGCAGGAATCGATAACTAATACGCGAAGCCCGCCACCGGATGTTGCCTTGTTGATAAAGGACCGTCCTGGCGAGGCACCGGCGGCATCAAGGACGCCGCAGGAGGGCCGTAGGGCACGTGGCTACCGGCACATAATTGATTGGCATTAGCGCGCCTGATTGCCAGTCGCCCTCCTCTGAAATCGTCCCACGGGTTGCTTAAATACTACGCCCACGTCTCTCTGCACCAGAGAGCCACGTATTTGAGCAGTTGCGACAGTAATCAGGCAATATGGTGCGCGCGCGCGCGCGCGCGACGCGAAGGAAGGTCAATTGGCGAGGGCTCGCTTCGAGCTCGTTGACTGTTTTCCTAGAAATGTTGAACAATTCCATATACCAGGATATTCTATCGTAGATAAACAAACCTGATCACACGTGCATTTTCCTCCCGTATACACGGAGAAAATTAAATAACGTCTAACAGCTGTGAAATCATCGATTTCTTGAGAATCGGTATAGAAACGGGATCTTTGCGAGAAACAATCGATACTTTCGGTCACGGTCATGCTAGGTGCTTTTTATCAGGAACTGTGTCAACCCTTTGTACGATCGTGAAAAGATCAGCCTCGATCTGTACGAGCCTATTGGAATGCAAGAGGCGGAGATCAATTCCAAGCGTAGGGTGAAACATTTATCAGCACAATTTCTCTTTTTTTTCTTAGAAAACGTTTCCGTTTATGGAAATTATTAAATAAATAAATTGAGACAAAATTACGAAGCACAGAATGTTAAAGTTAAAACGAGAGTTACTAAATTGGATCTAAAGTTTCATTTCGCACGAGTAATATTTCAAGAAAGATTGTGAATTTAAAAACCCATCCTAATTTAGCTTTCATTAATCAATATTTTATTCTATTTTATTTTACTGCGGCTACTATGAATAAATATTTTTAAAACAACTCTGCAAGTCTTATTATTATTATAGTATTATTATCAAGAGTTTGGTTGCTCTAACGAGCTTCAATCCACGTACAGAATATTCTTGGGATAAATTGTTGACAGTATGTTAGGAAGTTGTCGCCCTGTGTTAAGCATACTTCTTCTTTGAGTGAATATGTTGAGGGAACTTGTCGTACCTGAAGACAGTGCCTCCTCGCAAGCCAGCCTATGTGCTGAAGCTGCTGCGGATCCGGAAGTGCTGAGGCCAGTCGTAATGCTTTCAAGGTGAGGGCTGCCAGCGCCGAGTGCAAAGCATTGAACCAGACATTCGCCTCCGTGTTGTCAGCGGCTCTCAACCAGCATTCGTGCACGCCATCGGGCGAGTGCAGCTCCAGGATACGTCCCTCTGCAACAGCGAAAATGGAGAAGGAAACGATAACGTGATATTCTGTAAAAATGACAAAAATTGCTACACATGCATAGCGTTTTACTTTAACTTTTTATGGACGTAGAGTGAACTGTTACATCTCGAACGCAGCGTTCTCCCATTTCTGGGAAAACTTTCGAGATAAACTTGATCCATGATAAACTTGTCACAATAAAAATACAGATACTTTCACGGTACAATTTTATGCTACACCGTTTCATTTTTGCAAAAAAGGTTATCGATTGAAAATATTTAGAAAGCAATGCCTTCTACATACTATACTCATGATGTATTTCATTCTTATTAAATTCTTAATGGTAGATGTTTATTTCGTGCCTTTTAGCCTTAAAAGGGACTTACAATTCCGACAAAATAAACATTATTTATGTTGCGACTATTGTCACAAGCTTACAAAAAGAGATAACAATACCATTTTAAATTGTATAAATTTTGTCGACCAGCATAATTTCTTATATTGGTTCTTAATTCTTATAACCATTGTATTCATTACAAACCTGAATATCAAATTTTATCCGCGGAAACGTAGGAAGGCACGAAAGGAATTCAATCTACAATTCCATTCTTGAAAATCTATTTAACAATTTCGTTACATCGAAACAGTCGCCTTTTTCCTCCCCGTGAAAGTTGCGCTCTGCGAGTTATACGTGGCAAAAGCGAGACAGGCGACGGCACTAGAATTGAACTTGCCCGGCGTCGCTCCCGGTAGCTTATAAACCTTCCTCTCTTTTCGTTAACACGAAAACTTTAATACGTCTGACATAAATCGCGCGAGATCGGTCACGAAGGCCTGAAATAAGTTTATAATCAGAATATCGCCGGGCTCTGGAGATTGTCTCGCTTCTCGACGTCCCACATAATTCGTCTACATGCACTACAAGCCCTGGAGAACTTTGCAATTTCCTGTTTGGCTAGTTTCTAGATTTATTATGCTAATACTAGGCTTGGTTTTTTTCAGGGCGAATAACTACACTGCAACTGCAAGCCCTTTATCGATCCGTAAAGCGTACTATGTACAGGTAGAACTTTTATTGTTTAGGATTCATCGCTTAAACAGCAGTTTTTATATTTTAAAAATATTGTACCGCTAGGTGGACGATTATTAATAATTAATAATAAGTGAAACTGAACCAATGCGGATTTTAAAATTAATTAAAGCTGTCACTTTCTATCAGCTTGGATCTTGTGGTAGCTTAATAATAATAATAATAATAAATTTCTGTGTAAATTTTACATACCTTTTTCAGTTCATTATTAATAAACTACATGCCGATAATTTGTCGCTCTTAAAATACAACTGCTATTGGAACGGTAATTCCATATACTTAAATCGAAAATCAATTTAACTTTTGATGTTAATAAGCATCCTTTTAATAAAATCACTATAAAAATTTATAGCGAAAAATCGAAGTCCAGATCCAAATGCTGGCATGACATTTCTCGCAATAAATTCTTTACGGTAATTTTAAACGAATTAGCATCAGAAATTAAATCGATTACCGATTTAAGCATGTGGATTTACTATTTGAACAAAAGAACCGTGTTTTAAGACCGACAAATAATCAGCGCGCAGTTTACTGACAATGAGTTGGACAAAGAGGGAAAAAGTGTACAAAATCTTCACAGAAATATTATTTAGACTCCAAGATCCAATAAAAAAATCGCATTATCTTTTATTATCGAAATGTTTCATAATTGACATGACTGTAACTGATGATAGCTGAGAAAAATAATTTTCTAAAATTATTTCGGCGTTGTAAAATTCTCAATAAGCAATAAATAATGATACATATATACTGAACGTCATTACAACTATTTTTAAGTAAACCTTCATTTCGCTGCAAATAAGTTTGATAAACATTTTCGCGAAGCCGAAGTTGCATCCATTTTTTTCGCTTGGCAAGCTTAGATTCACGTCAAACTCATCGGCATTTTGTACGGAAACATACCTCGACGTGCACTTTTTTCCGATTCTCTGTGTACGCAATTCTAATCGGCCTCTATCGAGAAACGGCGCGGAAAGTTCCGGAAGCAGCAAACTCGCGCTACGTGTGCGGAAAGGCGCGGCGGCCGTAAGAAAATATTGAATTTCCGATCAAAAGGAAATTACGCTCGAGTTAAAAGCCCCTTTATGTCACTCCCGTCTACCCGGCCTTTTCTGCCTAAAAAGAGACGAACGAGACGAAATGCCCGCTCTCTCGCGAAAGGGGACAGAAACATAGGGAAACGTAGCGTGATGTCGAAATGATAGGATCACGTGATTAATGCTTTCTCTCGTCTATTTTATTGTAAAGAGGAATTTAATCGATCAAGTGTACTCCGTTTAATCCTGCACAGCGGAAAGTAGGAAATTGGTATGTCATAAGTTACTGCGTTCCAACAGATATTGAATCATGTAGTGCACGCTGGCGAACCAGCGTACCGTGCGCGACTCAACATTCCGTTCCAGTTAGGGAACAATATACCTAAAACAGAATAGAATTAAAGTGGACTTCAAAGGATTTTTATTTTAATCTCGCCGGCGAAATTAAAAATTTGATTACATTCGATTGAAGCCGTACGACCTCCGCACCTCCGCTTGCATTATGATATTTAAAAAAGAGACCTGTTGCTGCCAGATAAAAGAGAGTTATTTGTATAGCAAACGAGGCTATCGTAAAAGCTTACCATCCGGACGCGTTACTCAGGTATAAATGTATTCAGTAGGAAAAAAGACCGCGAAAAAAATTTCAGACGCGTGATACCGCCACTTGAGTGACAGCCAGCCGCTTTTCCGGAGGCACGACCGACGCCCTGAAATCGTGCTATCCGGCCGAGCGAATTCTTTGCTCCAAAAACCAACCACCGTAATTTTATCTGTCTTGCGTCCGCGTGAAAAATATCGCCCATACAATATAACGTGAAGTATCTCTGGATGTTGCGAGAGATATAGAAAAGTTCAGATGTAACATCTTCGTCTTATCAGAAACGTTATACACTGAAAAAAAAATTCTTAGGTAAACTTATAAAATGCATTTAGTAATGCAGTTTTTGAAATATTTAGTTAGTATTACGAAATATAATAATAATAATAACAAAACATTTGATAACAATTATGAACGTTTCGTTTTTATAACATTATTTTGTCATAATGACCTATATGTTTAGTTAAACTATTTCACCAAGATTGTTGGTAAATTTTATCAAGACTGGATTATTATAAATCTTTTTTTTTTCAGTGTCATCATATGATTTAGAGAAAACAAAATAGACGCGGAGAAAATATGTCTTCAGGAATAATATTCTTTCTATTTCAATATTTCTTGGATCTTTCGTCGAATCGTCGATGCAAATATTCGCATTACAAAAGTCCAGGCATACCTCTTTCGTGAATAATTCAGTACCGGTAAAATTAACACGGCTATTTGTCAATCGTGAAACGTGCCTTTGCACGTTTTTCGCATGCTATTATGGGAAAGAATTTCTTTGCGGTTTTCCGCATACGGTGCGTGCCTTCTCGCCAGAATGCACACTCTTGTAAAATCTATGGAAAATCGCTTGATTTGCGTCAAACAGCGCTGCTGAGAGACCGTTAGAAGTGCTCGTTAGAAGTGCAAAGGAGAGCCGGAATATACGACGAGAAAAGATAGAACCGTAATTGCAATGAAACATGAAAACTTTTACGTTTGAAAACAAAATAAAATTAAACTCGGAAATTAAACATAATTCCTATGATTATAATTTATTATTAAAATCGCAAAATGAAAGAAAAACGATGATACAAATTATTTTAAAAAATGGTAAAAAAGTTTACGTCTAGCAACGTTACGTGCACACGCATACATTTCCTGTATTATATTTTCATTTTTAATTTACATTTTCATGATTATCAATTCCCGCAGTTTCTTTGTGTATAAAAATTTTTTTGATCTTCTTTATACGATCCTTCGCAAAAAAACCTTAATGTTACACAAACGCATTTTCGCCCGCACGCTCGTGCGGGCTTCGCGCCGGAAGGGTCTTTTCCGCAAGACGAACTGCTTCTCGTCGGCGAACAAGATTGCCAAGATCCGCGAAAAATCTGCGAAGGCCTGATTCGCTCTAAAGAGCGGAAGGACGAGGGTGGCGTTTGGGTAATAAAATGTCGAAGCGACAAAGGCGGCGAAAGGACGAAGAGCAAGAGCTGAGAAAGACGAGATGCCCACAGTTCCGCACGACGGTGGCTCAAAGGAAATCGAAATGCGCTCGCGTCATTTCGTTACCTCGCTTTCTATTCCCTCCCTTTACCTTCCGCCGTCGTCGCCGCCACCGCGTTTTTCCGCGTAAGGGTGCGATTTCCCTCGAACGTAATTTTCCGGACATTCGATCGACCGGATTTCGCTTTCGTTTCTTGCTTTGCGCTTCGTATGCTTCCGCAAGTTCTCCAATTTGCTTGTCAAGGCCTGAATGTATGAGCGAAATGAAAAGAAAAAAGGGATAGAAGCGGAAAAACTTGCATTTCCTCATCTACCTTGTGATCTTGGCTCTTTCCCAATTATCAAAACGCACGAATCTCTCACGATAAATTCTCTTAAATTTAATGCAAACTCTAAATCTCTCTGCAAAGCCTCATTGAAGTAAATGGAATAATTCGCGATCCATTTGCCGTATCAACTATCACGTTTTTCAATTAGTTAACTGTTTTTCTACAAAATTTATGAGATACAGGATCGCATGAAAGGTTGATGCGAGCGATAATGCATGTTGACGCACCGTTTATTACTGTTCATTTGATTTCATGCGGCGTTAATAACCATGCCGCTTATAACATCATAATGTCATCACGTGATACAAAGTAATATGCGCAACCGTGCCTAGTTACATTCTATAACGTTCAATCAACGGAATCCTACGTACTTATTAACGGCATTATCGCGGAATGGCACGTACCTCTATTAATTATATTACCGGGGCAAATAATCATCAATGTAATCGCCAAGCCTGCGTCGTAATCCCCGTAATGTTCTGAACTTAACACATTGCCAATCATTCCGTTTATCTATCTAAGTACATAGTATTACTTTCGCGAAAACGCTGATTATCTTATGTCCCGAAAGCAGCGGAACAAAATTTATACGATTCGTTCTTGACAGTCATCGTTGCGCACACTGAGAGAAAAATATAGTTACTTTTGGCTTCAACCATGATCTTATAATATTTCTAGCACGAAATATGATTAACTTAACTAAACGCATCATTATGTTAACCATAATTATCGTTAGAAATATTATAAAATTGTGCAATTAAAAAAAATTCTGGTTAAAAACGAACGAATCAAAAAAATCTTGTAGGTGTGATCAAATATTCTGGTTATTAAAAGTTATTAAGTATTGAGTTTTTAATCAGAATTTTTTCCAGTGTGGTTGAGACCAAACGTAACTATAATTTTCTCTCAATGCATGTAAATGATTATCTGGATTAAGAGATGCGGAAATAATAGAAGTAACATTTTCGTAATTCGAAGATACAAAAACATAGTTGATGATTGGAATTAGAAAGAGAGATTTCCTCTATCAATCTTATTCTTAACGTCCAATATTCTTCATTTTCGTACACGTACATATCCGTCATCAAAAATTCACCCGTCCGAGAGTCTACAGAGGGAGACTCCCTGCTCGCCTCAACCGAGAGAGCGCCGGGGGCTTCGATTCATCTTGGAGAGAAAAGGATATCCATCGCTTTAAAGTTTGATGGGCCATCCGGCAGCAGGACGCCGACGTCGCTAACAACAACGACAAAGATGGTACACTCCGGTACGCTGTTCCGGGTCTCTTTATGTGCGCTTAATGCATTTTTGAAGGTTGGAATATCATAAAGACG
Source organism: Tetramorium parvispinum (assembly GCA_011638315.1). Lineage (NCBI taxonomy): Eukaryota > Metazoa > Arthropoda > Insecta > Hymenoptera > Formicidae > Tetramorium > Tetramorium parvispinum. Next base: position 11,752 of record VBVR01003686.1, read on the forward strand.
TGGCCGTAATAAACTGTGCGACGGTGGCGCAAACTCACCTCCGATAACCACTCTCGCCTCGGTCCGACGTTCGCTCTCTCGCTGCGGCAGCGTCTCGCATCGCATGCTTCAATGTCTACGTGCGGGCGCCGAAGACAAGGGGGCGGCTGCGGAGGGTGACTATGGAGGATGGCTGCTAGCTGCATTATAAAGGAAAGTACCCAGAAGGGGGTTTTCAAGAGAGGGGTGAGCGAGATGTTAACAGCCAGACAGCATTGTCGTCAAACCACATCCGCGTTTTCTAATCAGAGGCACTCATTCCCCCCGCGAGTTCTCTTGTTGATCCTCCACGAGATCGGGGGAAAAAAGCAATCAAAAATATTAAAACGCTCCATAGTGCCGGTTAGTCTCCTCTAAAAAAGATTGATGAAAAATATTTACGTTTACCTTTGAATTAATTTAAAACGACGGTCGGAATCATAACAAATTATACACGGTTTAAATATTAAAAACTTAAATTTAAACCAATTCCTTGAGTTGAGTGAAAGTAAATATTATTTCTAACTATCGCGATGAAATCTCATTACTTTAACAGGAAACGTGTAGTTAACATGTTATTTAGCCCCGTTGTTTTAATTAATTAAATTAACGATATATTGAGTGGGAGCAATGGCGACCTAGCGAACGATTAAAAATAACTCAAATTGATATAAATAATTACTAATTTAATAAGGTCTATTAGATTTTATATTGATGAATAAATATTTGCTATATTAATATTGCTATTAATTAAAATTGTGATTATTTAATCAATTGCATAGACAATATATGTAAAGGTGCATAAATAAATAATGATACAATAACATAGGTTTTAACATTTCTCAAGACGCCATTCGTTTTAGAGTAATTCACCTTCCGTCTTCAACAAAACGCTTTCAAAATTTTAGCACAGCACCGTGTTTGTAGTGTAAACGGAATAGGATCCTATAACGTGAACCAAGCCTAAGATCTTTACATCTTAACGCGCCCTCGCGCGTCGCAAACTATTTCCCTGGTGCGATTATTCATTAAGAGAGACAACGGCGGCGTATTACACCGCCGTGTAATGCCGGGACGACACGACGAGAGCGAGTTACAGCGCGAATCCAGCCACGATGTCGGCACCGGCTGGCGTTTCCTTCCCTCACGGTTGAAGGACCGTGCTGATGCAATGGCGGCTTCTTCAGGGGGAAACTGCGTCAGACAAGCTACACACGATTCTTCATGCCGTTTGCATTTAGGACGACGCAAACGGTCCTGAAACGACGACGACGACGATGACGACGACGACGATGATGATCCGCTTCCCGAAGTTCCCGCTGCGGGAACAATCGGCCTGAACGGCGGAACTTAGATTGCGAGAGTAAGCTGATGTTACGGAAATTGAACTCCTGAAGAAGGATGCGTATCCCGTGTCGGGGAGCCGCGGCTATGTAATCGACGTCGCGCGAATTTTGCGTTAATTAGAAAGGAACTGATAATGTTTCGCAACAAACAGGGAATTAATTATGAAAGAAAGTTTGCCACGCACACCCCATATTACTAAATTCGATTGATCAACTTCTATAAACTTCATGAAGGAAATTGGAATATATAATTAATTAGTATATTTCACTTTGAGCACGTATTCGAATTGTCATGTAACAATACAATTCACATTCTCGGTGATAACAAAATAATTGATAACAGTAAAATCTCTTGAGAATTAATATCTTAAGTGAATTAAAATTGTTTCGGCATAAATATCAATTATTCTCTCAGATACTGCGGCTTTAATTATTTACGCCTCTAATACGAATGATTAAAGTTCTTCGTTAATTCATTTGTATTAAAACTTCAATGATACTATTGGATAGTTTCGAAAGGATTAAACAGCCCTTTCGCAATAAACTAAAGCAAGATTTACTGAATCCTCGAGCAGCGGTCGTTTCTGGTAAATCTTCTCGCCTTCCCGGCAATGACGATGTCCTTTAATTAGAATAGTCTGGGATAATGAAAGGGATTACCAGCATTCAACGGAAAAGATTTGGGACACACCGCAAGAGGTGAACTCCTCACTTCTCGATATAACCTTTTCTCTAAGTCATTTTAAAACTTTCCACGCAAACATTTTATTCTTTCACTTTCTCAAAAAAATTAAGAAGCTATAAAATTAGCTATAAAATTATCCGATACGAATCTTACAATTAAATAAAGAAGATCCCAATTTCAATCGATGTCATTTGAATTTCGGTACATGTCAATGATTAAATTTGCAGACACATGAATTGTGAAAAAGATCCAAACCCTGACTGAGATGACACTTTTTCTAAGAGATTTAAAAGAAATACTTATTAGCGTCAAAAGTTAAATCCATTATTAATTTGAATATGTGGATTTATTGTTTCAACAAAAACTGTGTTTGAAAAGCGACAAATAATTAGCGCGCAATTTGCTGTGCTGTGAAAATACAATAACAAAATTTACACAAAATATTATTACTAACAATAAGCCAGAAATTTGGTCCGACCGAAGATGACATATTCTCAATCTAATTTAAAAAAAACTATTTTAAACTATTTTAAACTATTCTAGCTTTCTGCTTTAATTTATTTGTGTAAAATATTTATAAAAATTAAATATACACATGTGAAACAACTGTTTTCTTTCTAGAGCTTTCTTTCATTTAGAAAGAAAATAACATGGCATAATTCTAACAGAAAGAGTGTCTCGCAAAATTTTAACAGTATTAAAAGAAAATTATTTAATAATGCTAAAAAGCTAAAAAAAGAAAGATTACATGATACGTGCAAGTATTATATATAAACCTGCGTCAGTAAAAAGTATTTTTCAAAATTTTAACTTAACTTTCCCACGTCTATGTTATGTTTTCATGAAGAATAGACCAAAATAGTGCAGAACTCATTTTACTGTGGTTACACAACTCCAAACTTAGCAAAACTTGTCTTTTTCCGCTGAATTAATTTTAGGCAATGCTGGCATTCGTAACTCGCACTAGACGAAAATGCGCATTAACATAACTACGCGAATCTCCGTTGCACCGTGAAGTGCATTCGCAATCTAGTAAGCCAAGTAGGAGGAGTCCAAGGAGAGAGTATAGTCCGTCTTTTCTTCGTGATTTCCTTATTCATTTCGAGGGGGATGCGTTTACTTCGCCAGTAAACTTCTAATTAATCTTGGTTGATGAAATAATGGAGCTATATTAATGCGCGCGTGTTGATCATTGAAAATACCTGTAGATGCCTTTGATGATAACGCAGACCGCAGCGTTAATTAGTTTTACGCTGTTTCCTGGTAAAGACCGCTTTATGGACCACCGGGATTAACCCGGCAAGATACCCGAGAGACAACGCGATCATAGAAATAATGATCAGACATTCCCAAATTTTCTTCAACAAAGACTGTGATAAAAGATATCAAGTTAATTGCAAAATTATAAAAATATTGGAAAAATGAATATTGTAGAAATATATTAAGAAAAATTATATACATATCTTATAGAAAAAATAGTTTTGTTTAATACTGGAGCATTTATGTATACATTTATATATAATGTAATTTCTTTTTTAATATCCTGGAGTATTTATGTGTATGTAATGTAATCTAAAATTTTTATTCAAGAAATATGATATCACGTTAATTATAATTTATATGTCGGGTACTCTTACATTAATTAATTTACTTCTGTACCACTAAATCCTTGCGTCAGTGATGTCACAAAGAAACTAGACACGAAAACATTTCTGTACAATGACACAAACATGCGAAATAAAATACGATGCGTCACGGAACACGAGGAGTAAGAACGAGCAACTGCAAGGGACAAAACGCGTGAGAAAACAGCAAAAGAAGGAAAGAGAGTTGGGCGGGAGGAGAGTTGGCTGGCGCGACGGGAAACAGTAAAAATTTGCATCACAATCGTGGATAGAAATAATTACGCGAGAAGCGCGCGCGCAAATGGAAGGGGTGGCGCAGATGCGAATGCGGATGCAAGAAGGGGTTGGAAAGGAAGGGCGGAGGGGGATGGAAATAGAGAAACGACTAGCCGGAAACACGACTAGAAATTCAGATACGAGGTGCACCAAGAAAAGAAAAAAACGGCAACGAAGATTCAAAAGGGGAGAAGCCGAATCTCCCAGTTTATGTAGAGTACGAAAAAATAAGAGAAAATGAAAAAGGAGAGACAGAGAGGAAAGTTCAGCACATCGCACATGGAAGGTAGACACTCCAACACTGCAACAGTAGTTCAAAGCGGACAGAGTCAATAAAAGAATGAAAGCTGCTAAACGGACGTAAGTTAAATTACAAGTCAGTTCAAGTTGCACCAGAAAGTTGTAATCTACTACATTAGTCGCTTGCTTTATCGGTGTGTAATTTTTTCTTAAAAAACATCAAACTATTGTACATATCAAAATCACATATGAAATTTGAGAAGTAAAAGATTGCTCACTTGCTTAGGAAAAGTGAAAAAAAAACGTCTTTTGTAGCTGCTTTTTCTGCACGATTTAAAGCAAACTTTATAATTGAAAATGTTAGCTAAATCAAATCAGACAATGGTTTGGCAGCGTTGCTACTGATGTTCGTGTGGCTTTGAAAGAATCTTCAAATTCTAACATAATTTGTTTATTGAAAGCAAATACCAGATACTTTCCCGAGTGTACACACATATCGGAGTATTTTCGATTTATCGAAAGCTTACATTATTGAATAATGATGAAAAATCAATATTAAACTTGTCATATTTAATACTCATAGTTATACATATACAGGGTGTCCCAGAATACCCGCATCAATTTTCGTGGGCATGTAGAGCGAACTAAACTGAGTCGAAAAGTCCTCTACCATTTTGCAATTGTCGCAATAGTTAACGAGATATTAATGATTAAAAATCGCCGTATTAGGCCAGCCC
>VBVR01003687.1:0-16672 GCA_011638315.1 Tetramorium parvispinum
TATATATATATATTATACATAATAATAAACCAATTATTGTTAAATATTGGTAGTTTGCGACATCGTTCGATTTTCTACTTGCATGTAAAATTGTTCTCCAAACCATTCTCTGTGCATTTCCAGATAACTGCAAACATATTATATTATTAATATACACTTTTATTATGAGAGATTATGAGATTTGTGATAGTTTAGTTACACAAAAAAGCCACTGTAATTTACTACGTACCTTAGAAACATGTCTAAATATTTCAAAAGTACTTTCAATTTCTTGCTCGATATATCTGCGGATTGTAATAACTCGGGTAATTTAACTGAAAAATTAAACGTACATCATTTCTTTACATACAGATATTTTAACATAAAGATTTTATAATTTATACTATGCTATATGAAGATTTTATAATATATATTATATACATATATTATATAATTTATAATTTTACATGCGCGACATGTATGGTTTCGTAAAATGAAACACTACTTACCGAATAATCTAGTTAAATGAATGGCACCATAGTAAGTAGAGGGACTTGGACTTTCACTTTGCTTTGAAATTTGAGGCATTAACCTCCATTTATTTGACTGTTGAAGTAAACTGTTTACTTGAGCGGATGTAACAGGCGGCATTCTTAACGTTACACCTCGCGGGCTAGAACAACGGGAACTTGTACTTGCTATGCTACTAAAACAAAACAATCATAAAAACATTATATCTAATTTCAAACTAAAAGATAAAATTCAGAAAGCAAAAATTCTTGATGAATCATGTCATTGTAAAACATGCAATTTTAATAAAAGACAAAGAAATATCCTAAAACATAAGAATTGTTTAAAGTAAACTAATAAATTTATAAAATTTCTGGGACAGAGATTTAAAATCATTCGATTAGTCGATTATTACCTCGATAAATTGCCACCATCCTGCTTTCCCTCATCGTAAGATCTTAATTGTCGACTTTCATCGACTGAGCTTACACGACACGATCGCAATCTTCGCTTAGAATTGCCTGTTGGTTTAGATGCATTATCCATCTCTGAATCATGCTCTTGAAAGGGTGGTAAATGAGCATATTCTGTATCCTCAAATTCTTCTTTACAGGATATTTCTAAATTTCTTATAACAGACAAATTTTTTTATTAATACAAACGACAGATCTTAGTAGAATTCTTAATAATGTTTTAATTCGATTATTATTGATATGAAGAAAAATATATTTACTCCAGTAACTCTTCCTTTGGGATAGTAACTTGTTCGTTACTTAATAAGGATGATTTTAAGGAACAATATTGCTCCCTTTCTTGCCTATACAAGAGGAGATCAGATAGTGTGAAATCAAAATATATGCGTAAACCGTCTGCGACTTCCCTGCAGATGTTCACTTCGTTCACTGTTTTCTCTACAGTATTATTAGCTTTGTTCCGTTGAGGTTTCTCTGGAATATTCGTCAATTGCGTCGTAGTGAAATGCTGTACCCAGGATTCCAGAATATTTATCACAGTAGGTTGCGCCGGAAGTACGACAAACTGAAATAAATATCGGTAATATATTTGCATGATATTTGCCTTAGGGAAAGATTGATTAAAGAAGATTAATAGAGAAAAATCTTCAGATAAATCATAATCATTCTTTGTGTATAATTTTTATTCAATGAAAAATTAAATCAAATTTAAACAGTCATGGTGCTTAGTTTAAAAAATATAACTTCCATCGACACATTATAGCTTATACATCTATAAACTCAAAGACTACTTATTATTAACTTACCTTATTTTTATTAGTTATTAAATCATAATCCTGTTCTAAAATCCGTTTTAATGTGCTACCTATATCAAGATCAACGCCTGGTTTTATACTAGCTCCAGACTGACTGCCACCACCGCTGTCTTCATCGTCACTCGTTTCGCCTATATAATCAGAACTACTCTCCGTATCTTCTTCCGTGTTTACTTCCTGCAAATAACATGTGGACTCTGGTAACTTTTATAGACTTTATTACTTTTGCAATTCTAGAATTTCTATATGATACAGAGTTCAAGCCTTCCGCGTAGCGCGGTAACGTTAGAGAGATAAGGGCATTTTATAACACGATAATCAATCGGTTTCTTAAGAGATTTTGTTTTAATTACTGTTTCTTCTCACTTTCTTCTTCTCTTATTACATTATAAAATTTCTGAAACGTTTAATCGATTTTCTCACTAGTTGTAATTTCAAATGAGACATTTACCTCTGTATCATAATCAGCATGTTGGCCCGAACTGCCATCCTCAGAAGATCCGGTTGTAGCTGACGTAGCTCGGCTACCACCGCTTCTCGCTCTACGACGAGGTTCTTGATGCTCTGTTTCGGTTAAACGCTCTGACATTTTATGGCTTCTTTTTTTGCGTTCACGGCGATATAAATAAGCACCTCTGTTTTATTAAGGGAAAAAATAGTATGTCAATTTATAATAAATCATTAATCATTAAGTTTTTATAACGTTGAAGCAGCTTAAGAATACATACAGCTGAAGCTGCGCCTTTTGTGCTAGATCTCGTTGAAGTTGACGATTTTCTTCTGTATCCTTGAGCACATATTCTTCCGTCACGCAACGGTCCCAAGATGAATTCCAACCCTTAATGATGATATATATTTTCATTTTTTAAATGTATTTTAATACAATTTGTACAATTAGCTTTAACCAAGTTTTTCTAACTTACTTGAAAGTGTATAAGATATTCCACTGCTTTTCTACCTCTTTGATCTTTATTTACAATGACATCAAGCACCTTTAAACAATTTTATAAATCAAATTGTGGAACAATAAACAAGCAAATCATGCGATAGTAATGTTAAATAATTGTTTATTTTCTAAAAAGAAATGAAGGACGTTTCAACTGTCACAGAATCTTCTTCAGTTATAATAAACAAAGAATACTCAAGGAAACAAATAAGACACAGTGAGAAGTTGATAGTAAGTCGAGTAATTATATCGAAAAGATGTTGAATCGACGTTTATTCGATGTACTCTGCATCTAATCGATTCGATGTCTTGTTTCTCATTGGGAAAGTTAAATCTCGGTAGTAATTATAAAATTAAGATAGATCGGTTTGCAATCCTATTTTAATATAATTAGTTTATACTGCAAGCTTTCTTATAATGACAAAGTTACTATATCTGTTTGTATAATATAAATTTTTATTTCTACATTTCATAAATCTTTTAATGTAGTTTTACAACTTTACCTCTACCCTCGTAATATCCATATCTCTTTCTTTGCAAGATTGCGCATCGATATTTTTATCCGAGTTTGGCATTAAATTTGCATTTTACATTTATATTTATATGTGAATAGTAATACTATTATTAAAGACGCAAATCAAATGCAAGTACAAGTATATACATGTATCTAACAATGTGCATATACGCTACCTTCGAGTCATACAGCACTTTCGCTTTCGTGGGATCTGGCTCATAACACAACACTTTCTCTCCGTCGGAAAATTTGAATTTCGGCCCTCGCGTTGACACCATCGTAAATACTTGGCGATATGTAAACACGAGTATTTAAAATACATAAATTATCAATTATCTAACCTATATGACAGTTGAACAACAGTGACTAAAATCTATATATTTGATAATTTATATCGACTCTAGGTAACTTTAACTTCCATCAAACAGTTCAAGTTCAATTAAATGTCAACTTCGTTATTGTTTAATCAATTGTCACTTCTAAAAGTGCTTCCCGGCACCCTTCGTGCTGTACATACAAGTGTATTCATTTACACAGCGGTTAGTGCATCTGAGCTGATCTGAGCGCATCCACTGTATATCTCAACTGCTAGTCACGTGACATAATTTGCCGAACGGACTTCTCCGTTAGGCTGAGTTTCCACTGACAAGCTTGTGAGAGCGTTACGAGTTTAACCAATCAAAACCTTTAATTTTATCTGTCGTAAATGACGTCACAAAATGAAACGTTTTGATTGGATAACTTATGACGCGACTCGTGACGTGTATGTATAGTGGGAATCCAGCCCGAGTAATTTTAAACAGAGGAATAATGTAATATAGACGTAATAAAATAATTCTATGTGTAATAGCGGAACAGTAGAGCGGTGAAAACGTATAGTAAAAAGTTCATGTTTTATTATAACAGCGTTAATCTTTCAGAATTTTATTTTTTTTTATGTCTACATAAATATATCATATATTAAAACTTAAGTTATCTCGAATCTAAAATTGTATGTAATTTTTAACACATTTCTTCAAGTAACTTCCATCTATACATTTATATATACTTTTACTCTTAATTTTCTATCAAATAAATATACATGTATGTAATATACATATTGTTTGATCCATTCATCTGTCAATATATTTCTCTATTTCTAATGCTTTGTAAGTTCTTCACTATAGAAACGTCGTAAACGTTTAGCAACAGAAAACATTTACGAACGCAATGTTTTTAGATATATATTTCTAAAAAAAATTTCATACATAATTATACATACACATATATGAAAATGTCCATATATATATGTATATGTGTTTTCTTTCTCTTATATCTCTCGTGCGTTTGTATGGATGTAAAAATATTGTAATATTGAAAAATAATTAAAAAATAAGTTTCACATCGTTTTTTACAAAATATAAACTGTGACTGATACAATATTCTATACATCATATATATGTATATGACATTTTATACAATTATTACATTTATATCTATTTATATATATATTTATAATTGATTACATATGGGTAACTTTTTTCAATTCTTCAAATTTCACTTTTTTGGAAAAAACTAATATAATAATTATTCCTTTTTTTTGGTATACGAACAGGGAGGTATATATATTTAAATGTGTTGTGTATATACACGATGGTATAGAAAGAAAACATGTATAGACATATTTGTATATAATTATGGAAATTTTTTTTTTCTCATTCTCTTCGTAAAATTTGCTCGAATCTTAATCGAAATAGCTTTGAAATTTTACACAAATAGATTTGACGCCGCAATATTTATGCAATAACGGCAATATTGAAATAAGAAAGCAATAGAGATGAATTGATTGCATAAACCGAGATAGAAATTGTACATCTGTTGAATGAAACATAATCGTTTAACATTCTAAGATAATAACGATATTCAGATCTGAGCATATTTTAACCAGTACGTAAGTACTGGTCTACAACTTTGCTTTAAGAAAATATTTTAGCTGTAAGCTGTGACCAATTACAATCGAATGTGAGGAAAACAATCAACTGTGATTGATTATAATTTACAACTTAGAGCTAAAATATTTTCTTAAAGCAAAATTGCAAACCAGCGCTAATGCATCATCTATATTGTACGTAATTTACGTTGATCTAATCACAGAAAGCTAATTTTGATTGTGCCATATCAATTCAGCGCATATAATTTATATATGCGCTAAAGAATATCTATATTAAATACGATTGGCACAACTGTAGGATATCAGAACTAATTAGTAATTAGGAGCACGATAAAGTAATTTCTAACATTTGTCGAAAAAATTTCCTTTCTAAGACAAAAGTATCCGCTTAGTTGTTTCTATGATATTTCACAGCAAGGCAAATTAGATAATTATGATAAACATATTTTTATCAATTGTTTTATAATATACCACAGAATTTTTTTCTACATTAATATAAACGTAGGAGACAGCTCAATTTCCATTTATTAATTCTCTCATCCTATTTTCCAGTTAATAGAAATGACAATTAATAAACAGAGCTTGATCTTGCCTAAATCATTATTTTTATATATAATTTTTCTCACTATGTGTGTTTTATACACACACACACACACACACATATATGTATAAAGGTCGCAATAATATATTGAAGTTTAGCATTATGGACATAAGTACTACAATCATGATAATAATGTCTAAATTTATACATTCCACACGGTACACGTATCAAGCAATTTCTTACAAACGTAGCAAGTTTAACGGTAAACTGGCAAGACATTTTGTATTATTTTATATACGAAATATACGGGTGCTTGTATATATACGGTAGGAAAGTTTTGAGATCTCTATTTAAATGCAATATCCGACACTACTGATGGACTTGGGATACATCATTCGTGATACATGATACAATTCGAATTGTTTCGAATGCTATAACATACATAAAACTGAAAGATTTTTGAAATTCACAAACATCTTGAAAATATATTGTTTTCTTTTATAATACTTTATATTATTTCCTTCTTTTATTTTATACACAGATAACAATTATATTTTTAAGTTTAAGAATTGTTAATGTTTCAAATATTTGAATACTTTTAAGATTTCCTAGGTATGCGAAATTTTCAAGATTTTCCGAGATTTCGGTTTCGAAACCGAATTTGAATCTTTATGTATAATTGAAAATAATGTTCAAATTATGATTATTGAAAAATTTTCAAAAAAAAAGGACCATGCGTCTTTGTACAACACTTTCCGCCCGAAGTTTTTAGGTACTCGCGTATATTTCGATAATAAAAACAAGAATAATCATATAAAATATAAATAACTTTATTAGAATGCAGTCTCTAGAGATAATGACTAATATCCTATATCTTTTACTGTTAAACAAATACAATGTACCTGATATAAAAAAGAAGAAAGCATAATGCTAAACTCCTAAGTAGAACCGTTTATCCAACAACATTAACAATAATACGTATATACGTAACATACAATTACGTTTGTAAGATATTTTCCTTATACATAGCAATAAATATTATAATTTTAACAAAAAGAATGCCTTTTATCGAAATAAAGATTATTCATAGAATCATTAACATTTTTATATCAATTCTACATAAAAGAACATATGATGTGTATGTACAAACGCGAGATTCGTTTATATCGGATTTTAAATGCAATTACAAATAGAAACTACTGAGATCTGCTTATTATAAGTAAAGATATCTTGTTTAAATAGAATATATTACATAAAAATATCATTTTATTCTCTTGGTCTGTATCTTATAATATCTAATTGAAAAACGATAAACAGGCAGGAAAACGGAGGAAATTTTATATAAATGCTGCTATGTATAACACAGGATCTTTATAATCCGACTTTCTTTGGTTCATCTTTTTTAGACAAAATATCTCATATTTCCAACAATGCTGTAGTTTAATATAAACTATTGCATTCGACAGAAATTTGAATATATATAATGTGGAATGCACGAAAATAGTTAAAATTATGATAGATCCATCCAACTGATTACTTTTAGGCCAGAGTTAATCACAGTAATATATATTATAATTTTTACTTCAGTTTTTCTAACTTGTGCATTACAGTTCTGGTGTATAAATAAATGAATTCTTAATAATACGAAATCTATAAAGGACCGAGTAGGAAAATACTCTTTCTTTCAAAATTAATTATCTTTTAATAAAAAGATAATATAAAAATAAAAAAATAACAGTAGGAAGAAATATTCTCATCTCTGGCCACGTTAATTTTCAATTAGACAGTCCTATCACGTTATGATATGACCCTTACACATCTACAAATTACAAAATAAACTTCATTGTCACAGTTTAACAAATCATTATAATTATTTGATACTGATTGCATTGTCATCTGTGTATAACGTCTGCAGAAATATTAGAAAAGATGAGAAATCTTTTCCAATATTTTTTAATAGGTAAAAATAATCCCTGCAGCAGTTTGCCATTACATACATTTTTCAACATAAAAAAATATTAATTTTATTAAAAATATTAATTTAGCATACCCCTATTTTCCAATGAATCTCTTAGCGTTTGGAAAAGTTGTAATTGTTGCTCTGGTTTCAGGCTGTAAACCTAAATCGGAAGATATAAAGAATTATGTTTACTTATATTTCTTGTCATATTAATTTATAATACGAAGAAAAAATTAATTCTTAAAACTTTTTCTCATAAACATCTTTTTATAAACAATTTTCTGTTATTTTACCTGCTGTAATAGCTTTTGAGGTGATGCAGTATGGATAAACGAAGAAATATAAACATTCACGAATGTTGCCATTAAATACTGACAATCAAATCTATCCATTATTCCACCATGGCCGGGAATTACGTCACCGAAATCCTACAAAGCCGTAAAAAGAAAATGATGTAAAACAAAATAACAAATTCATAAATCAAATAATATTAAATTACCTTAATCTTGAACGCTCGTTTGAACCCGCTAGCAAAAAATCCTCCAAATGGACCAATTACAGAACTGAATATTGACAACGACAACGAATGTAGCATAAATGGATATATCGTCAAGGTAGACTTTCCATTTAACTGTACATATTAAAAAATAATTGAGTCTTTATATACCGTACGATAAACTTCATATGTAAAAATAAGTTACCATTCTTGATATCACTTGAAAACTGCTTGGCAACGTATACTCTTGTGGTTGGAATAAGCTTGACGGTTCGCAATCCATAGTCATTCTTCCTAGAGCTTCGCTGTACTCAATAGGACAGACGAAATAGCGGTACTGACACATAACGTACGACATCTAAACAATAGTACTACATTAGTATACGATAATTGATCTTATTTTCATTGATCGCATAAAACACATTACCATTAATCCAAGTATGACAGTCGAAATGCCACCACCGATAAAGCCCTCCCAAGTCTTCTTCGGGGACAGTTTTATTAATGGTGTTCGTCCAAAAAAGAACCCAAACATATACGCCATCACGTCGTTTATGACAATCATACTGACAGGTACGATGAACCTAAAGACAATAAATATAATTGATAAAATAAGTAATGTATATACAAGATAAATCCATGAATCATGTTATTTAAAAGATATCATAAAATCAAAAAGTTCTTATTTATACAATTTCTCTATACATAGATATTAACTTTACATTAAAGCATTTGGTTTAATATCCATTATATTTTGCTGAATGTACTCACAATTAATAAATCTTTTGCATAGTTTTTACACATCTACATATCAAGACATTGCTTTAAATTTTAAAGCTACGGGTTCTACATTGAAAAAAACAGATAATAATGTGAAATATGCCCGAGATTTGTTGAATATATCCAGTGCAACAATCAACTTAACTTTCTGTTAGCTGCAATATCCAATAGATATACACAGAATGTTGCTATATGGTCTCAAGGTCGAATCAATATTTGTCAATTAATTTTTCACTGTTTTTTTATGTACTTTAATGCTGGTCTATTAGCCAAGCACTAAGAAAAAAAGTTTCAAGAACCAGAAGAAAATAATTGGAAAATTGGTGAGATACATTGCGACTATTCATGAATGAAAAATACTGTGACTTACGGAGGGTTAAAGATGTGTGTTCAGGAAATAAGATTTAAGAAGGCTCTGATTGAAGATATGTGCAATACATTGTCAATCAAAAAGTTATAAAAAAAATTAGGAAAAAAAGATTTGAACCATTTTCGATTTGTAATCTTCTAATCTTGAACTGTAGCAGTATTGCGTAAAAGTATAGATGTTCCAATATTTCGTGGCTTGCACAATATATTTCAACAAACTTTTGATTGATGCAATAGATTGCATAAAGACATGATATATACAAATATTCAATATAATTCTTACACGATCAGTATTTGATATTGATTGTGCAATATCGAATACTGTTCAATAATTCTGATCGTGTAGAGCGACTCAAAGTGTGAATGATTTAAACCAAATGCTTTAATGTAAAGTCTATTTATGTATATAGAAAAATTATACAAATGAAAATCTTTTGATTTCATGACATTTTTAAATTGACCGATTCACTGATACATTTTATATTTATGTGATAGTATAACAATAATTTTGATAAATTTAATATACATACCATATCAATCCTTCGAATATATTCTGGATAATAAGATAGCTCTGTGTCACAACAATAAGTAACGCGACGTGCGTCCAAGCAAACAGGGAAAATTGCTTCATATAATATTTTTTCACAAGCGAGAGTACAAACCATACAAAACCAACGATATAAAGACAGAATGAGATAAATCGATGGTATGTAACAAGCACACGTAGATATCCCTAAAGACAAAAAGAATTATCATTTGTATTATACTGAGCATGTATATCAAGTATGTAATTTAACGTGTTCTTAAAATATTGCTGTTATTATTTTTGCCACTCTATTATTTCTACATTAAATAACTTTAATAAAGAAGCCTCACAGAATGATGAAGCCACAACAAAAGTATTGAGATAAGACTTGTTAAGGCTATTGATTTAAACTAACGCTATTGATGATATATAGATGCGTTTTACAAAGTCTTTTCTTTTCTGAAAACATTACAAGTAGCAAAATTTATATAAGAACGTAACTTGTATGGATTTATACGGTTTTGCAAGGATCAATATTTCCTTTTTATACAATGTCACCATTCAAATTGCAGAAGAATACTTACCGTTCGATTAATCACCACCGCAAAATAATCCATTAAATTTTCTCCGTAGAAAAAGTAATTCGAGGTTATCAAAAAATACCATGATAAAGATCTGAACCATGGTAAACCATGGATCCTATATACAGCGTATCCAATATTAATAATTTCTTCGAAACATTTCACTTGCACAATCAACGTCTATAAATGTAATGAAATATTAATGTTTGACACATATACACGCACAAATACAAAGATTCATTACATTATTTGTGCAAATATTTGGAAGCAAACTTACTGTAATCATCAACGCCAATGGACCCCCATAAATAATAAGACAAAACCCGGCAATCATAAACCAAGTGAAAATAGTTCTAATTATCCAATTTCGCCAACTGTAAAAGAGTGTAACGTTAGAAGTTAATATAGTTAAAATCGAGTGATTACATACTTTAAGTAAAAAATAATATTTTACCGATCTGGAAGACCGGAGAGAGCAGAACTTAAAATGTGCGGGGTATGATCAGTTCCTTGAGGTAGAGTTTTCGCCAAATCCTCTACCTCCAATTTCGCATCGTCTTCAGATTCAACATCTTCTTTCTGAGAGAAAATCAAAAAAGTTATCGGTTATATATAAATTATTGAACGTTAAACTATTGTAACATGTAGTACACATCTCGTATAATAAAACAGGTATCATTAAGTATTTTATATATATATATATATATCCTACAAATTATATATATATATATCAATCCATTCATGTATTTATTGCAATAAATATCTATATAAGAAAACATTTGTAGATACTACTTCAGAAATATTAATATTTTCATATCCAAATTATTTAATAGCTACAAAAAATATTTTATATTTTTTACAGTAGGTATTCTATTTTTTCAATTTTTAAATATCTACAAAATATATAGTGCATATGTACATCCATTTGTATAAAACTAATATACATATATTCAGAGATAAAAAAATATAGATTGCATGTTTTACTTTATAATTCTGAGTGTAGCTACATGGAAACAAAAACTAAACTAAGTTCTTTTGTGCCGTAATTTCAAGATTACGTCTACATTGTTTACGTATTGTTGCTATTACACAAATCTTATTCATATAAATAATATAAGCAATGTAAATTATTAAATTAAATAAGTAACTGTAGTTTTGCACGCAATCCTATAAGAATAAAAAATTAATTTAGACTGGATTAGATTAAATGCTGATTTTAACTATAATTTATTAAATTGCAGAATTGGGCGTTTACACTTAAAATATAATAATCTACATCTATGTATGTAAATATAGTAACTATGCTTAATTTGTATCATCTGTGTAAATAATTAATAATCTGTGGGGAAATTATCGGAAATTTATATTTTATTTTCACTCGCTATCATTTAGTTTGGGCATAAATTTTAGGATGCTACAAAAAATTAATAAGTTTTATACCTGTAAAAAAGAAAGTAAACATTATGCATATTGTGACAGAATTTACTTTAAACGCTTATGCATTAAAAGCGTCATTCTATCTTCTTTCATATAATGCAACAAGGATAAAATGTTTTTAATGCATGAGCGTTCAAAGCGTATGCAATCTGTGTGTGATGCAATCGTGAACTAAGCAATACTATGCTTTTTATTATTTAAAAGCTTACGAGGCAGACTTAATATTTCTCTAATGTAATTTTTATGTCCCACTGTATAATAAATAAATTATAATTAAAATGTATCCAAGATTCTAGGTTAAAACTAATTATTTTTGTAGAGTTATTTGCACAAAAATATACAGTAATTAAAAAGTAATTAATTAATTAATCAATCTCTCAATTTATAACAACGTATATTGTAATGTCTATATAAAAAATGTATAAACATAACGTAATTTATGTGGATGTAACCTTGAAATTTATAGCACATTCCTGCATATGATACATGATACTAATATATAAACATTATGATTTATGCTGACCTGTGATCTTTAAGCCAAACCAAAAGCAGTATCGCTTAATTCATAACTATAATACATGTAATACGCATATTTTGTTTATAAAATCAAAATTTTTTTAACCATTAATTTTTTATAACATCTTAAAAATCGTGCCTAAATTAAATAATACTAAAAATAAAATTACAAACCAAACATAAAAATTTCCGATATTTCTGATGAAATATATTCTTATGACATAATCTTTATAGATCTTTGGTCTCTATAGATTATTCATTATCTATACAGGATGAGTCATCTTGACAGTCTTAAATAAATAGTAAAATACTTGCTACATGAAAACATGTTTAAACAAAAATTGCATGGTAACAAGGACACATGGTGTAATAGTATTTTTTTTGTTTTTTATCGAGTTTTTAAGATTATTTCTATTTAAAAAAAATTACTAATTATTTTATGTAAATAGATTTATTAATATTTTGTGTTAAAGTTACATGAGTACAATTGCCAAAAATTGAGCGATTTGCGAGATATTTCGTAACTTAATCTTGACATAAAATACAAAATATTTATAAAACATTCGGCTTTCAGTAATCTTATTTTAATGCTTTTATACATAGAATGAGTCGAATTAATTGGTGTAAAGAAAGGACATTGTTGTTTTTAAGGAAAAATATATACAGCTGCATGTTGTAAATTACATATTTTTTTCTTACGAAGATTACTTTAAGTCTTTGTCAATAATTAACACAAGAATATATCTCAAAACATAAAAAATGAAATAAAAATTCTTAAGTTTAGCCTATTAATCACAACGAAAAATCAATCCAGAGTTAATATATTTTTGTATTTTTCGATTTTTCAAATTGTTTATTATATTAAGATTTCTTTTAGTATTTTTTATATATTAGAAAAAATCTTCAATTGTTAATAAATGTATTATTTTTAATAAAATCGTCAGGCCAAAGTTCTTGCACATTAACGAAATAACCGACGTAAACCTTCTATAGTTTCATTTGAACACATCTCTTCTTTTTCAAATTGTTCTTCTATGATCTTTCCTATAGTTGCTTTTTGTACTTGGTAAATTCTTATCAACAATACTTTATATGCTGCATCATAATCTTCATAGCTTTCAACTCTGGCAGTTTGAAAATAGGATGATTTTGCTAGTGTTGAATACTTAAACAGCACGTTGATGAATGTGCCTAGTCTACCCATATAGGATTCCATATCAGTATCTGCATAATCTGCTCTTGGGCTTCCTGTCAAGTATGAAGCTCTTAAGTGATATCTGGCTGGTTCAGCTAGGACTAAGTTTCTTCTCTCAGGTAATACTCCAAATTCTTCTACTATGGGACAAAATTTAGCATAAATACTTCTGACAAGTCTTTTTGCAGCTTCAAAGGACACTGCCAATCTCTCAGTTCCAGCTGGCATAGATTTGAATCTTAATTTAATGTCATTAGATAATGTAAGTGTTGCACCTTGTACACTTGTCACAGGTGTTGTTTGTCTGAGATTGGGTATATCCGCTATATGGAGCACATAGAGAGTACTAGCGAAATGCCCAAGGTTATGTGCAGCAGATACCACCTGGTCAGTTACTCTACCTGGATAAAACATATCTAATATTTTCTTAGTATACCCTGCTACTGCACGCTGTCCGGTATGATGGTTCATCAACCAGAAATTTACTTTGGTTGCAACTGCTACTGTAGTGGATTTCTTAATATTGTCAATAGTTACTATTTCTTTAATCGTTTGCAGTGTTGCTTCATCTGTAGTTAGGACTTCCTGTGTAAATTTCCAGTCACCATCAGGGATTTGTCCTACTCTTCTAATCAAACCTAGGTCAAGCAAAGCTGCCACCCCATTCACAAACATTCTGCGAGCTGTCGTGTCTTGGAATTGCGTGTAAGCCCATATTATAGCATTGGCTTTGATCATATCGTGAGTTACTGGATTTCTAGCAAATTGTAAAATCGGTAATCTTCGAATATCAGGTAAAGATGAATCTACGCCGATACTACTGAGGCCAACTTCTATTTCTCCAGTCAGAGTGGGCAGGTTCAACCAAACTAGATTGTCCTTTAAAAAATAAATATAACAAAAAAATTTTTAAGAGAAACTTTAAATATGCCAATTGCTGATCAAATTAATCTGATCACTCTCTACAACTTTTGCTTGCAATATCTCACTAAATCTCAATAAAAAAGCAAAGTAGAAAAAATGACTATTGTATTTATGTTCTTCCTAATATCATGCTACTTTTGTTTGAACCATGTTTTTTTCTTGTAGCAAATATTTGATAATCTATTTAAGGTCGTTAAAGTAGATGACTCACTCTATATGACACATTAAAGATAATCCATACCGCATATTGTAAATTATTATATTTTACACATAAATGTTTAATTCTGATTAAAACCATAGACAAACTATATAAATAATTTTATATATATATATTGTATACATTGAACCTAATTTTCGTACCCTTCTAATATACAAGAAATAGAATAGAATAGAATCAACGAATAAAACAGTACCGCATTACGCGATAATTAAAAATACATCGGAGACACGCCAGAGAGAATATACTTTCTAATTAAACAATAGCCGGGTGACCAGCAGGGAGGAGACGACGGAGGGACGAAGGAATGAGCGTGACAAAAGGCGTGTTAAAGGTTAAAGGTTTCTCCCATTTCTCTCCGATCCCCTCGGGACGCAGTCATGCGAACCTCGTGTGATTCGGACTTCGATTTCAACGAGAGATCGTGCTGTGATCATTTATTATTTATCGTTCGTTCGGGCAGCGAAGTATACGATCTACCCCAAAACAGCTTCCTTCCCTTCATCCTCATCTCCCATCCGCCGGGGAAGCATTATTTGTTTCGCGTTGTACATAATACACACGCGTGAATATAAAGAGTGAAATACTTAATACATGTTCATATCTATGCGGCCCGTATACGTTTATCCCGTATCCGTAGCTCGGCATAGCGGAAATAGCGCGCGAGCGCGCGATTTGTCGGTAGCTGTCAAATACGTATCAACAAAATAACTGACTATCGCGCCAAGTACACACATACAGCACAGATCGATAGCCGTCGAGACGGCGATCGTGTAAACATCCGATGTCGCGGACGCCAAGAACCATCCTTGGAACGTTCGATGAAGGGGTGAGAAAAAAAAAACCAATTGCGGAAGGAGAAAAATCTCGTCCGTTTACCTGGTCGTCGCTGATGTCCCGCGCCGCCGTCGTCGACGACGACGTCGTGTCGCCGACGGTCGTTCTCTTGCGCACCTCCGACATCGGCTCGGCAGCCGCGAACACCAAGGTAGAATCGCGATCAAGTGGACCGTCGGCCCCGCGACACGGCGGAAAGACAGGCAAAGTTTCAATGCGAATCGAACGCCGATGATACGTGAACGCGAGCGCGCGATCGTTTATTTACATATTTCGGAGAGTGCGGAACAAGTGCGGGAGCGGACGTGACGGACACGCATCGCATCACGTCTCGTCGCGACGCACGGCACTTGCGCGAAACGAACGGCAAACACCGGATTACAAGGAAATATAGGCATGAGACAGCGACGAGAAGAGGGAGGGAAAACGCGAGCGTTCGGGCAAGCTCGGGATACTTCGTTTAATCAATAGTCTAGTTTCTACCATAGAGATATAAAGCCCGTTCTACATTAATCGAAAGAGTAGTCAGTTGCGACTTGCGACAGCCAATGACACTACGTTTACATGACACCGTAAGGCTGGTATTACATTCATCCGAAAACGACATTGTCGGACGTAATGATTGGCTGCGGGATAGAAAATTTCTCGAGTCTCTAGAGATTCTCTATCTCGCAGCCAATCGCTACGTCCGACAATGTCATTTTCGGATGCATGTAATATCAGCCTAAGGGTACGATTCACGGTAACGTTTACCGACGTTGTCGGACGTAGCGATTGGTTGCGGGATAGAAGATTTCTCGAGTCTCTAGAAATTCTCTATCCTGCAGCCAATCGCTACGTCCGACAACGTCGACAAACGTTACCGTGAAATCGTACCCTAAAGGGCCTTCTACAATAAGTTGCAAACGCCTTGTTGCCAGTTGCGAACACCGTGATATGGCGTTGTGATTCGTCAGTTATGTCATTTGCCACTGGCGACGAAGCCTTCGCAACTTATTGTAGAACGCCCCTTATGGTGAAATCACACGATACGGGAATCAGCGTGCGGGACAGAGAATGCGTGATTCGAACAGCCAATCAGCGCTCTTCCGCATTTTTCTATCCCGCATGATTGGCTGTTCGAATC
>VBVR01003688.1:0-16638 GCA_011638315.1 Tetramorium parvispinum
CACATGTGTAAAAAGTATTAAGTTTATAATTTATATTATTTTATTTATTATTTGGAATTCTTAAGAATAATATAGCTAACATTGAAAATGAATTATATAATGTATATTACTTTAAGAATCTGCTGATGGTTTATGATCTTTTGGAACAAATATATGGTTATCATTTGCATAAAAGAGAATTTTGTCGGAAATTTTGCTATAACTAGCACTTAATAACTGCTTATTCTATGCTTATCATGAACGAAAATAATTGCACGTATGTTATCGGCAAATTATACGATCTGCACAGCCTCAGCAGGAGATTGGCAGGAACGTGTTGCTGACCTGGAAAGTAAGGTTTCATCTCAGACAAAAGAGATACAGATGCATATTGATGCAATCGCCATCTTAGAGAACCAAAAGTTAGATCTAACGCAAGGTAATTTGTCTATCAAATAGTCTATAAAGAATAAGATGTGTGTTGATGGTTTAAATAATTTTTTAAATATGAAATTGTGTTTTACATTCTAATAAAATTATAAATTACAAGCTATTTTGCTTTTCTTAATGATATATTAATTAATGTGTATAACAATATTAATTGCACTTCTAATTCTATATATTTTACATATATTATGGTGTTATTGAATATTAAGAATCAACATGTTTATAATTTGATGGAATGAGTGTAAAGCTTACTTATTTTTTTTCAGAACTTCACACGGTCAAGCAGGAGATTTTAGCTTTAGAAGCTGAGAACGCGGAATCGGAGAATCTCAGAGTGACTGCAGAGATGAAAGTTGTTGAGTTAGAGGAGCAACTCGAAACCGCACACAAGGAACAGAGCGAGAATAAATTTGAGATCGAACATCATGAACTCCTGAAAAAGCTCGATGCTTTGACGCAGGAAAATTCGGAATTGTACAGCAAGTTAAACAAAATGGAGGAAAAGGGTGCTTCGGATACTGGTTCGACGGAATCTTTCGAAGCTATTCAAATGAACGATAGAAACGATTTGTTGAAAAAAATTGAGGATTTAGAGCAGAAAAACAGTGAATTAACGCTCAAATTATCGAAATTGGAGGAGAAGGATGGCTCACATGCTGGTTCCACTGAATCTTTCGAGACTATAAATGATACAGATCGCAGCGAATTCATAAAGAAAATCGAGCAATTGACGCAGGAGAACAGCGATTTGACTATGAAGTTGAGTAGGATCGAAGAGAAGGGATCGTCCGACACGGGTTCTACGGAATCTTTTGAGCGTATCCCGGAGCACAATGATAGCCCGACAAAGATCGAACTACTTACTCAAGAGAATAACGAACTTGTTATCAAACTAACAAAACTGGAAGAGCGATTGAATCAAATGGAAAGCAGCGCTCAACTGGATGTCTCTACGATTGATCATAGTTTAGAGACACTTAAAGATGATAGTAGCTTACAATTGCAGATTGAGACACTCACTCACAGAAATGATAATTTGGTAGGAGAAATTTCTCAACTTAAACCGCAGATAGAGGATCTCACGGAGGAAAACAACAGGTTGCAGGATCGTATAGAAATGTTGACAGCGGAAAATACTGAGTTAGTTATAAATCGTACAAAGTTGGAGGAACGTCTTCAAATGGAGTCGTCTCATACTTCTCAAATGTCAATCCAAATGATAGATTCGGCTGATCAAATTAATGCCTTACTAGAGAGGCAACAGGTTCTTGAAAAAGAATTAGCACAATTGCGAAAAACTTCGATTGAACATTCGGTTAATGTAACATCGTGCGAAACTGATGATGCAAAATCTAAACTCGCGACATTGGAGAAAGAAAATGCGCAGATGACAATGACAATCGTACAGTTCGAAGAGCGTATCAATAGTCAAACAGACGATCTAATTAAAATTACTAGAGAAAAAGAAGAATTGGTTTTAAAGCTGGAACAAATGACCTGCGATGATTTCTCCAAAGAAAGATTGGAGCTCATTGATAAATTAGAGAAATTGAATCGGGAGAAGGAGAATGTCGTCTATGAGAGACAGGAATTGCAGGAACAAATTAGCAGTCTCTTACAGAAATCGTCCGATGAAATGTCAGAGATGCGAAAGGCGGAGGAGGTTGCTTGCCAAGAATCGCAAACTGTAATTGTAACATCCTTAGAGAAGGAATTGGAGAATAGTAAGGTATTAATTACGGAGTACAAAAATCAGATAGAGGAGATGAATATGAAACTGGAGAGCATGGAGACAGAATTGCAGAGAAAAGCTAAACAGTTACAGGAGTATGAAGCATCGGGGGCAAAACTGGAGAGTCTGGAGCATGAATTGAAAGACATGTTCGTTACCGCGGAAGAATGGAAATTCAAATATGATGACATGCAAGAGAAGATGCAAGCGTTGGAGCAAGCGAAAGCATCGATAGAAGAAGCTTTCAAGACACTGGAGAATGGTAACAAGGAATTGCTAGAAGTGATAAAGGAGAAAGATGCGGCGACTGGTACTCTACAAGAACATCTTCAAGGTGCTATAGGCTCGCTTGAAACAAGATTACAAAATGAAATGGCGAATGTAACTGCGAAAGAACAAGAAATTGCGGATTTAAAAGCCGAGCTTGAAAAGAGAGATGAAGAATTGCATACCAAATATGCGCAGTTGCAAAATGGAATGATTACTATAGACAATTTACAGGATGAGTTGAATAATTATTCGATCAAGTTTAAAGAAAACGAGGCTGCTTTATCGTCATCATTAGGAGAGATTGCGAGACTTAATGACACCATAAAGAAGAAGGAAGAGGAAATTTATACTCTGCAAGATAATATTAGCAGAATTACTGAAGCGTTAGAGCAATCTAAGCCTGTAGCAGAATTTAAAGAAATTTTGGAGAGTTTACAAAATAAAGAAACAAGTTACATTGAGGAGATCGATAATTTACTTGCAGTTAAGAAGGATTTGGATGCACAAATTGAAGAAGTCAAAAACGATAAGATTAAAACTGAAAATCAAATGTGGGAACTGCAAGCGATTTTGGACAATCAAACTGCATATGCTGAGAAAGTGCAATCGGAACTAACAAACGAATATAAGCAAATGGAACAGCTTAAAGCTAAACATATGGAGGATATAGCGATGCTAAATCGAAGATTAGAAGACGTTATTGAAGAATTGGTGGAGAAGACACAGGAAAACGAAGCTATGAAAGCTGAATTAGAACAGAAAAAGTCGCTCGCTGATAACGTCACAGAAAAGACCGTCTTGGAGAGTAAAGTCGCAGACTTGGAACAGAAATTGTTAGAATCGGAGAATAAGCTACAAGCACAATCCGAGAAAATGAAGAAGATTGTGGCGACGTTTAACAAAAAGAAGATAGCGTGCCAAGAGCTTGAAGCGCGTGTCGCTGAACTGGAGGAGAAATGGACAACGGAGAAAGATGAGAAGGAAGTTAAAAACAAGCAGATACAAGAAGTAGAGATTTCCATGCGAGAGAAGGACAACAAGATCCACGATTTAGAGGAGAAGTTACTGCTGGCAAAGAATAATGCTGCCGAGATTCTTGCAAATTCAGAGAAATTTGAGAAAGAATCGATCAGTTTGAAAGAAAAGCTTACACTGTTAATGGAGCACGTTGCGGAGATGGACGAGGAAATTGAGAAGCAGCGCGCAGAGATAGAACGCATCTCTCTCGAAGTGATGGCGGAGAAGACGGCGAAAGAGAATATTGCCAAAGAATACGAAGTCTACAAACAAACTGTGAGCGAAGAGAACGAGCAGAAACAGGCAATTCTAGATGAAGTAAAGGAGCAGGCGCGAGAATTGAGTGTGCGCATGCAAGTAATGGAAACTGAATATTTGGAACAGCTTGCTAAAATAAAGAACCTGAAGGCAGAGAATGGCCTGTTGTCGTCCAAACAAACGCAGATCAACGAGAAACTGGAAAACGCTGAGAAGAAATCGGAGGATCGTCGTGTGCAAATCGAACAGTTACAGAAGGAGATTGCAACTATGGCGTCTATGGAAGTAACTACACAAGTTTCGGAACAGAGTGATCTGAGAGAAGATGACACACGGATCACGCAGCATTGCGACCATTCCGAGCAATGTCAGAATTTGGTGCAGGCGTTAGAAGCGCGTCTACAAGAGCGCCAAGCGGAAATTGAAAATCTGAATAATGAATTGGCTAATTCGTACGGCAATATTGTGTTACTTCATGACGAGTCTCAGAGGTACAACGACATGATGATGCAAACTGCTCAGGAGCGCTTTAATCAGTCACTTATGGATCAAACGAATACGTTGCAACAGGAGATTGATTCCTTGAAGACGGAGAAAGCTGTGATCGATCAGAGAGTGTCGGAATTAGAGGCTGAGTTGGAAGAGTACAAACACAAAAACGCGGAATGCAAAGTTGAGATTCCTGAAAAAGTCGAAACTTCTGTTACCGAAGATCAGCAAAAGCAGGACGATACTTCACAATTGTCCGAGTCTGTGAAACTTTTTGATACAGCCGTCATTTTGGATACGGACACTTCGGATAAAATGAAAATAGAACAATTACAGAGTTTATTACACGAAAAACAGAATCAGTGTTCTGAACATATGAAAAAAGTGGATCTCTTACTCAATAATGTAGAAGAAGAGAAATTGCGTGTCCAAGAATTGCAGGATCAGTTTGAAGATTCGCAGAACAAATTGAAAGAGACAGAGAATCTTCTTTCTGAAAAGAACGCGCAAGTGGATTCATTAAATGCGGAAATGAATAATGTAATTCATCAGATGAATAATTTGAAAATGTTACAGGAGCAGTATCATACAACTGAAGTCGAATCACAGAAATTAGAGCAACTTGTGATTGACAAAAACACGCAGATAAATTTATTGATTACCGAATTGAATACCGTGAATCAGCAAATGAGTTCGCAGTTGCAGCAACATGTGGATGTAGAAGCTGGTCTGCGAATAGAAATCTCACTTAAGGACACAGAAATCGCTGCGGTACAAACAGAACTGACTTCTATGAAAGAGACCATAGAAGCATTAACAACGGAACGAGATCAGCAGATCGAATCGTACAAACTTCGGATTAATAATCTGGAAACAGAAGCGAGGAATGCTAGTGACAATGATTTAATACAAGAATGGGAACAACGTATCTCTGAAACTACTACAGAAAGAGACTTGTTACAATTACAAGTGAATGACTTGACACGATCCTTGGACGAACTGAAGGAATCGCTTGCGAGTCAGCGTAATCTGCAGATTGAGTTAGAGAATGTTTTGCGAGAGAGGGATCAGGCCCAAATACTCATCGCAAATCTTACGCAAGCTTTGAACGATTCGAAACAGAATATCCAAGAATCTAAGATGCACGGAGATGGCATGAAGGAGTTTACTTCCACGGAAAAATCAATCGTTGAACAAGAAATAGAACAAGTTCCTACGGCTGTCGAAGAACCAATTAGTCAACATGAATATGTACAATCTGCACAAGCTCCTGTCGAAAAAGAAATACAGCAAGAAATTCAGTTAGACATTGGTTCGGGTTGGGATAATAGTTCTGAAAACCTCAACATCGATGAAGAATCTTGGGGTTGGAATGCGGAGAATGTCCAGTTGGCTGTTAGCAGCCAACATCTCAGTACGATGACGTTAAGTGCTGAAATGCAATTACGTGCGAAAGTGGAAGACTTGGAAAGTAGAATCAAAGAACTAGAAGCGCAGAACGCTAAGATCGCTGAAGAGAACAAAGCGGCGCAAGTGAAGAGCGGTAAATTGGTAAAGAAATTGAAAGAATATAAAGTGCAAATAGAAGGCTTGCAGCAACAATTAAAGACGCAGAAGCAAGCTGACAGCTTTTTTGATCTGGATACGGCAATCGAGGAGGAGTTGAAGGCGCAAATCACCAATCTGGAAAAAGCTCTTAATGAAATTAAGGAGGAAAAGAAAAATATTATTGCTGAGAAAGAGGCTTTACTGAAGCGTTTTGATGTAATAGTATCGGCTAATGAGAGATATATGGAAATGAAAGAGAGACAGGACATGGAAGTTGAAGTATTGCGTATTCAGAATAAGGAATTAGGTAATAAAGTACAATCTTTAGAATGGC
This sequence comes from Tetramorium parvispinum, assembly GCA_011638315.1. Taxonomy (NCBI): domain Eukaryota; kingdom Metazoa; phylum Arthropoda; class Insecta; order Hymenoptera; family Formicidae; genus Tetramorium; species Tetramorium parvispinum. The sequence goes on from VBVR01003688.1 coordinate 6,075, forward strand.
GATTACAGGAAAATGCGACTGGTGTAGAAGATATTACTTCTTCGCAACATGAAGATCAAAGTGATCCGTCATCTTATGAAGTCGATAAATCTATCGCACATAATGAGCCCCAGAAAAGATCAGTGGAACCTAGTGACGTCGAAATGATATCGAAGAAATATAAGGAGGAAATAGACGATTTGAAGGATGAATTAGAAGCACTCGCAGCTGAAAACGAGCAATTGCAGCACTTTTTAGAAGAACAAAAAGCAGCAATGGCGAATTTGGAGTCAAAAGACAGTAACTCTGAAGAGCTTATGGAAAAATTAGACGTTTTGAACAACCAAAATGCGCAGCTTCATAGCTCTTTAAACAAAAGCAAGGAAGAATATGATGTTCTCCGGAAACAGTATGAGCAAAGTCTAATTGACGCGAATGATCAAGTGACAGTAATGCGGCAGAATAGCGATCTCCTCAAGATAGAATTTGCGGAGAAGGTGGAAAGATTAGAAACGGAGATAGACCGTTTACAGAAATCTTTGAAAGAGAAAGAAATTTTGGAAAATAACGCTTTGATAAGCTCGGAAGAAAGTATTTCGGCAGCCAATTCATCTTTAACGGTAGTCACGGAACTGCTGAACGCCAGAGTTCAAGAAGTCGCTGATTTGAAGCAAGAGCTTCAAGTTCAATACGTGGAAAGACAACAAGCTGTGGCGACGCTACAATTGGAAATACAAAACTTGACTAAGGAGCTTGACGAGAGGAAACAAGATTTAGGAATTTTGGAGCAAGCGTTCACTAATAAGGAGCACGAGCTGATACAGCAGAAGAGTGTGGAGACAGTAAATATTATCGTTAGTGAAGCTACCCAAGAATTAGTCCAGAAGCATGCGATTGAGATCGAAGGAAAGGATAAAGAATTACGTGACTTAACAGAAAAACTGACTGCGTTACAATCGACAGTCGACGAATACACCTTGAAATTGCGAGATTGCGCGACTAAATTGGAGACGCAACAGCAACAAATTGAATACCTGAAGGAAGATTTAACGGAGCGAAATTCAATAATAGGGACTACTCAAACTGATATGAATTTAATGAATGAAAAATTGCGAGAGAAACAACAGGAATTGATACAATACGAGGAAGAGAAGACAAAACTCGTCGCAGAAGTGGAAAGATGCTTAGCAGATATCCAACGTTTGCAGAATCGACTGAATGTCACGGAAGCAGTTACAGTTGATCTGGAAGAGTGCGGCTTACGTATTCACAACTTGGAGCAAGAAGTTCAAGTGTTAAAATCAGAGAAGGAATCGATCCTATTGCAATACGATCAGGAGACGGGAATGTATCAGACTCAATTAGAAAGTCATAAAGAGCAGGTTAATGCTTTGAAACAGGATTTGCGAGAGAAAACTGAGCAGTTGCATTACATGAGCACGCAGTTGTGCGCGAAGGAGAACGATCTGGAAGGAATCAGGGCTGCGATGAGCGACAAGGATTCTTTATTGGAGATCACGAGTCAGGAACTGAATGACAAACGAGCCGAATTGGAAAGATTGCGCAATGAGCAGAATTCCCAGATGATCGATAATCTTCCGAGTTCTAGAATGGGTCACGACGACGACGCGGAGCTGCAAAGTACTATAAATGAACTAAAGGCGCAGATGGAAGTTAAGCAGCAAGAACTGGAGCACTTGAAATACGTTTTGAGTGAGAATACATATCCCACAATCATCCAGCAGATGCAAGACAGAATTAATTGTCTGTACAATGAGAAGGCTACGCTAGAGGCTTCCCTGCGAGCAACTACGGAGAGCTTGACGGAGAAACAGCAGCAAGTGAATATTTTGACGCAACGCATCCACGAGCAACATCAGGAGCATATTTCTAAGGAGGAAGCTAATTTGCTCTCAAGAGACCGAAGATCTCTGCACGATCAGGAAGAGATCGTTAGGTTGCAGAATGAATTGCACGCGAAGCAGCAAGAGATTAACGAATTGAAGTACATTATAGCCGAGAAAGACTCGCAACTGTCTCTCCAGGCCAGTATGGAGCCGCAATCGGACGATTTCGAACTGCGTGAGACCGTACAGAGATTGATGGGAGAATTGTATGGCAAGGAGCAGGAAGTACAAACGTTAAAGTCGACTATCGTGGAATTACAAGAGCAGATTATGCTTCTTAAAGATTACGAGAGGCTCTCTGAGGAGAGTAGAAACGCGATCGAGAGGCTAACTTCGGAGAAAGAGCAAATCCGTATCGAGGCTGAAGACTTTCTCAATAGGGAATTGCAAAAGAAAGAATTGGAGATCGATGAAATAAAGCAAAAATTGTCGGAGGAGAATCAGAAGTTACTGGCGGAGCTTCGATTGAAGGACAGCGACATCGAGAATCTGAAAGCCCAGTTTGAACAATTACGGACGACTGCGAATGACCGGGGCAGTAAGTTGGAACAAAAGGAAAAGGAATTGATGCATACAATTGACGATCTGGCGGATAAGGAGAGGAGACTGGCCGAGCTGAGCATTACCAAAGACGCCGAGCTTCATAACTTGAAGGTGCAGATCCATGAGAAAGAGGCACGTATAGATGAACTCCTGGCATTATCCACGGAAGAAGAGAAACAGTTGGATGAATTAAAACAGACATTGGTAACCAGCGAGATAGAAATGGACAGGCTGAAGGAATTGCTGACGCAAAAGGTTTCGGAACACGATTTGATACAGCACGCCTTGAAAAAAGATGTGCCTGTCGTCGAAGCTGCATCGTCGAAGAGCGTTCCGGAAACCGTTCAAACGGCCGAAAATAAGGAGACTGTTTCTAGTCAGTTGGATCTCGCACTGTACATGCTTCATCAGAGAGATGTCCGATGCGAGGAGCTGACCCACGAACTAATGCAGCTGCTCGAGGAGCGCGATACATTACAATTGCGACTATCCAACGCGATCCGGGTGAATGAAGAACTCAGGAAAGTGGGTAGCACCGAAGCAAGCCCAATTAAAGACTCGTCATCGGCTTCTCATGCGATAATAGAACCTGTCGTGGAGCAACCTTCGCCTTCAAAGTCTGAGGGACCAGTCGAGATCGCAAAAGAAGCTATCGATACTCCGATCGAGGATAAGGAAGCTCTTGCTTTAAAGTAAGTGAAATTTGTTTTTATAATAGTTAAAATTGTAGATTTACTACTTTCAGATTGACGTAGTTCTATATAGTTAAATTACGAAATTTGGATGTTTTTGTTTTATATTTAGCGCTAAACATAATCCCCGAATTTGTCCAATGATTTTGTTCAATATAAAAAAAAATATATTTATCGCTGTCGTAGATTGACAAACTTCAGTGGTCACACTTATAAATGTTAAATGTGCGATATGAGTATTTTTAATATATGCAATATATTAGAAGAAAAAATTTAATGAAGCTTGCGCAAAGTAGGTAGCCTTTTTCATCATTAAAAGTCTAAATCTGTATTCAAACTAATCAACTTTTTCTTCGTCCTAGTCGCTGATATGTAACTCATTCATTAAATGACGATGGAGCTCTAATTAAGATTATTGCGATCTCGTAGTCTAATTGGAAGTTCCATTATTTCGTTGGTCAATAAAAATTAAAGTGCTTCCTCATAGATTGTCCATTTAAATATCCTGTAAAGCTCAAATGTTGAAGAACAAAAAGTACTTTTGTCTTTTAACATAAATACTTCGCTCTTCGCATATTCTAAGTCGCTTGCAGCTTGATATAAGCTAGTTCTCCCTTTAGATTGTCACAGTTACATTCAGTCAGCCATACAAAGGATGTACGATTGAAGGATGAACGAGAATTAAGGCATACACAACAAATGTCCTTATTAGCGCACAGAGATGTTTTAAACACATTGCCGCCCGAAGCAGCCGCAAGACTCGTCAACGCTAATTATACACTCTGTAGGTATCATTTGATTAGTAGTAGAATTATCAGTATATCAGTAAACAAACAATCATAATTAAACAATCAAAATTCTATACTGACGATGTGAATTGATGTTCGTAGCTCGAGACGTTCAGAGCCAATCAAGCGTTCTCTTGAATTGGTTATGGGGCAAGAGGTAAGAAAATGAAAAATGTTTTTTGTCTTACAATTCAATTATTGTATTGCTTATTCATTTTATAGAATTTTAACCATGATTGTTCCCTAATTTCATAAATTTATTATATTTTTCACTTTATAGAATTTCATATTGACAGGTTCTTTATTTTATAACTATAAATCATTAATTGTCTAGATATTTATTTTTGCAGATTATTGGTCTTTTTTAAAATTCCATTGGTTATAATATATTCATTACTTTTGTAAATTGTTTTCTAGATTCTAAAATCTTATATAATAAAAGTAATGAAAATAATAAAAGTTATGTGATATATTATTTTAGTACACCGAAGGTGGTGCACATGTGATGAACGAATAGCGGGAATGAAACGGCTATCGCTTTTGCCTTTTGGACACATTCCTGCCAAGTGCCAACTGCCAAGACTTATTTCTGCAGTTAACTAATGTTGAAGCAACCTGTCGTATTTTTCAGACATAAATCATGTGCTGACATAATTATAAAGAATAGTTTTGTGAGAGTATAGTGAGTGATGAAAGAACGTCAAAACAAAATATTTTTGAAATAACACATACACATGTACAGAATATAAAAAATTAGCGTATTTTTCCGGAAAAGTCGCTCTCTCTTCTCGAAAAAAAAAAAAGAAAACATAAAGAGCAGACTTATATGTATTATAATGTTGTACAGCAAATATGCATGAAATATAAGAATCTAAAATATTAGATAAAATATTTTTGTTTTTTATTTGGTGACTAAATTATTTATAAATAAAGCATATGTAATGAAATATTTATCACAGGATGTTGGAGTGCGATTATTATGTTATTGAATATAAACATGTCTATTAAAAAGTTGCGGTCTTATTTTGCTTTTAGTTTATTAATTTAATAATTCTATATTATGTAAATTATCCATGATTGTCTTCCGGCTTGATATAATTATAATATCATATTATTGTTAATTATACATCGAAGGAAAGCCGTGCAAGATAAATCACACATAATGCAAGAATAATTCGTGATAACTGTAAATTGTTCAATTGTTCTATTTCCATAAAATTTTGTACAAAAGAAGAGAAGCTTCAGTAAATAAATAAAATTGACAAATAATTGTATTATGAATTTTAATTGTAAACAAAGTAAATGTAAAATACTATGAGTTTGTGTGTGTATGTGTGTGTGTGTGTGTGTGTGTGTATATGTTTATGTGTATGTGTATATATATATATACACACATTTTTTTAAATCCTATATCGCTAGAGTGTGAGATTGTATAAAATACATCCAAATATATCTCAGAAATTTGTTATATTCATATAGTAACAATTTTTCATTATATTGTACGAATTATTTTACAAGTATATATGAATTCTTGTATATATTTATCCTTTTCCAAAATATCTATAGAATATTTTCTATCTTTACTAAATCATGAATCAAAAAGAATAATAAAAATTGAAATATAATTTGGAGTATAACGTACACACCACACGAGTATTTACTATTTATGTTAAAAGAATCCACGCGAGTAACATAATGTAAAGGATATACACTTGTACTATACATTTAAGAAACTACGTAAACGTTTGAAATTATATATTTTTTAGAACGCGCGCGCGATATAATTTGTAACCTCCACAAAACCCTGCAATGATTAAAAGTATAAAAATGATAGAAGCAATTGCAATGAATAAGTATAAGTATGATGTAGTGACGGTTTCATTCAAATCTTGTAGTGGATCTTGCCAAAAAGTCCAAGTGTTATTCCAATATATCGGATTTGCCAACGGATCTGATTTTTTATTGCTTGGTGGTACTGCAGTTAATTTATACTCTGATAGAGCTTCCTCTAAACTTACGGCAATGTAGGATTTCAGTTCGGCAATATTGATCATTTCGCAAGGATCATTTTCAATATTGAAGAGACATGGAGAAATCGATGGATTGCAAGGAATCTGTAAGAAATAAATAATATTTTTAATTTATAATAATATTTTGTAATAATATACTTTTTTAATTATGAAATTATTAAAACTAGCAAAAAATTATAAAAATGGAATATTAGAGAAATATTGGAGACATTGGAAATTATTAGATATCAAGAAAATTAGTTTCTTGTCTTGAAAGTATTCTTTTCTTTTAAACTTGGATAAATTTACATTTACAAAAATATATATTTTATTGTTGTTGATTAAAACATAAGTAACATATGTTTTCTTTGTATGTCTTTTGCACGTGTGAATATATATTTAATTTACAACATTTTCTGTTATTTGTAGTTTATTCAATTCAAAAATTTAAAAAAGCATTATCGAATTCTTTAGGATAACTTAAAAAATTTCATAAAGAAATTTAACCAACTATGAAACACTCCTATATTTAGATAATATTTATTTTATTAAGTTTCAATGTTTTTCCAAATTCTTGTATTTATTTTTATACTTCCTTTTTCGTCTTCTGTCACATTGCAATGGACTACAGCTTGATTTCTTAACTGTAGAATCTTATGAGACGTTAGTATATTCTCTTCTACAACGTTATTTCGTTTTCGGTCTGATATTTGCTTAATTGTTTGAGCAATGGCAATTCCTGCTTTGCTATGTAGCACTTTTTCAGGATCATATGGCGGTCGATTTTCATTAGCTGATCTTCCGGAATCTCCTATCCAGGTTTGCATCGGTTGTTCTTTGTACAATGGGCTCCAGGTAAAATATGTCATCTCACCTTTCACATATTTGAAATTATCACGTCGAATGGCTGAATATTTATCAATGTTTATTAGCACCTCTTGTCTAAGATTGAGATTGTCGGATAGTAATGCTGGCCATATATTGAGACCATCAATTTTGGGAATTTTTTCTTTGTTTATATCTGTAACAAGAATATATGTGTATATCATCAATATTATTTTGTCGGTAATGCAATCATAATTTTAATTGTACGTTTCAGTAAATTAAATATATTATTTTATATATAATATATACAGGGTGTCCCACAATGAATGGCCAACCCGATCGATGGTACATATAAGTTTGCATTACATTGAGTAGAAAAGTCTTATACCATTTTACGAATGGCGCAATATTAATCGAGTTATTAATTAATATCATACGAATGAGAGCGCGCGGAAAGAAGCGCTCTCGAGCCGCTTGAGCTAAGGACGTTCGTACGATTTTAATAATTAATAACTCGATTAATATTGCGTCATTCGTAAAATGGTATAAGACTTTTCTATTTGAATATTCTAAATGAAATTTTAATTTTAATTACCAACAGTTCTACTTAATGTGATTTGATTTTATTATATGCAGATTATGTTAATTTTTATAAATACATATGAAAATAGTTTATAACTAACTAGCAGCGGACAATAAAGTAGGTAACCAATCAACTATAGATATTAGTTGATTTGAAACTCGTTCGCGTTTTCTGATTAAAGGGCTCCAAATTGTGGCCACTCCTCGCACACCTCCTTCCCAAAGATCGCCCTTTATCTATCAAAATATGTTCTAGTTTTATATCTTTAAATTAATTTATTTTAAATTCAATTTATAAAGACGTCGAATTTTTTTTTGTTAGATACTTACTCCACGAAAGGGATAATTACTGCCATAATTTCGCAGATAGCCTTCAGTAGGTGCTCCATTATCAGACATGAAGAGAATAATACTATTTTCTAACATCTTGCGATTATTTAAAGCTTCTACAACTTCACCAACACTTTGATCCAACTTAGACACCATAGCTGTATATAAAAAAAATAATTTTAAGGAATACAGTGAACTTTATGTCTCATGGTTAAATTTTACAAAGAAAAATATATTTGGCTCTCCAAAGTAAAGCGTTATTATTTATTTATATTATACTATAAATTTTTTATATTTAAAAAAGCAAAAAAATTAAAATGTGATAAAATCTCTCCAAAAATACGTTATATTAATGGGACGTTTTATTTTTACTTATCTGTCTTAGGCTGCGTTTCGATATTCATTGCAAGTACTGAAAATCTATAATTTATGTGACGTAAGCTATAGATTTTCAGTACTGGCAGTGAATATCGAAACACAGCCTTCGAAGCAGAGAAATAAGAAATTATTCTATATTCGACGTCTCAAATTCTTTTTATTTTCTATTTACTCGTACTTTTTATAATTATATTCTCATTGTTCTAGTTATTAATTTAATAATAATCGAAAAATGTAATTAAATTATATACCAGCATAAATTCTTCTTTTTGGATCTGTGATATAGGAAAACTTAGAAATTTCTTCAGCCGGAGCTTGAAGTAAGTTGTTTTCATTTCCGCTATGAGGAGCAAGATGAGATAGATACAAAAACATTGGATCATTTGTATCATGAGCATTAATTAGTCGTATAGCTTCCTTGGTAAAGAGATCTGTAGAATATTTTCCTACTGTATCCCATGCGATTGACAAATTTCGTCTCATATCAATACCTTCGACTGGTGTATCGGTCAAAAACTATAAATTAATGATAAATGTAACACGTTAAAACCTCTTAAGAATATTATAGAACAAGTTCACTTTTTATTTGAAATATATCTAAAATATTTCTCTAAGCTTTAACTTACATCATCGACAACTGTATGATTATAATAGTCTTGGAGACCGTTCCAGTAACCAAAATGCGTATCGAAACCACGGTAAGTCGGAGTGTATGCCCTCTTGTAATAACCTAAGTGCCATTTACCTACTATGTGCGTCTTATAATTTGCTTGTTTTAAATACTACAACAAAGCACATTATGAAGACAACTAATTAATATTTATTATCAGGATATACTTATTGTTAGCTAATTTTCATAATATTAATTAATATAATATAAAGTAAATTGTATTTGATAATTTTTAAAAAAGTTTGTAAGAATTTTAATAATAAATATTTTAAAATTAAGTAATGATCGAATTTTATTTCGTACTAATTTTATTGTATGTTTTATACCGTTTCATTCAATAGCTTTCCGATTAATCTACTTATTTTATATATTTAATATTATTGTTTGTCAATAAATTGTTTTGCGCATCCATTCCGATGTTAGATACTTTAAATAAAGTTCGATACTTGCGTTTCAATTTTAATATAATGTAACAGTTCTTTTGTATATTATTAAACTTTAATTCTCTTAAATATGTCACGTTTTCATCCCATATTATTTTATAATAGCCAAGATATACCTGTGGCAATAATTTTTCATTTAATGGAAGTCCGCGTGGTTCTGCACAATTCAAAACACCACTTTGCATGCCTAGATGAATTGGGTATTTTCCGGTGAGTAAGGCCGATCTACTTGGGGTGCAGAATGCTTGTACATAATGATTATTCAGAATTATTCCATTATACGCGAGTGCGTCGATATTCGGTGTTGGAATTTGATCAGAACCATGAAAGCTTACGTCATTCCAACCCTATAAAATAACAAGATATAAATATTAAGTTTATCATATTCATTATCTATACCAGATTATACTTATCGCGAGAAATGATAAGTTTTATGACTGGCAAGATTCTAAGAAATATTAAGCGCTGGTATAAATTTTCTCTTAGAATTTATAAAACTTTACTACGAAATGAAGTAGTATATTCAAAATTAATATAATATTATTTAAAAACATTTTAGCCAGTATTTGTTAATAACGATTTCAAATAAAATTTATTATTAAATGGTATTTAAATTTGAAGATTATGTATATAAATGATTGGATAAAAATTCTATTATCGTTAAATAAAATTATTATGGAGAACAAATATGGTTAGTATTTTCATAAAATTTAATATAAAAATAAAATCCTGACTTTCTATAATATTATTGTAAAAGTTTTGAATAACAGAAGCTGCTTACCATATCATCCGCCAAAATTATAATAATATGAGGTCTTTTTCGTTCGTTTCCATAATCTTGCATTTCACTTTCATTACTGTTATCAATAGATGCAGTTTCTTGCGAAATTACGATTACAATATTTACAAGATATAGCACGGAAAGTAGAGATGTAAAGAGCCGTCTACTCATCTCGAAGACTTGCTGAAGTTGACTAGACTAAAGTTATATTCTCAATCAGCGCTGTTTTGCTACTCCGTTGTTTGTTTTCCTTATTTGTTGAATAAAATTAGCAATGACATGTTCTTTGTTAAACATAGACTTTACATTTTAATGCAGTATTTCCTGTTATACATAACTTACATGTATAATAGTGGCATATAACAGTTCATATACATTTTATATATTTTTTCTAAATATATTTAAATCATTAGATATGTTTAAAAAATGCATAAAAAATTAATCTGAGTTATTACTTAAGTAACTAAAGATTTGTAAGATTAATAAAATATTATAAGGGGATCCTATTGCCGGCCGCGAAACTAAATTTTTAAAAGGATTTCTTCGTAATTATTTCATAGATTTGGAAATTCTTTTACAAAATGAAAGTATAGACATTAATATGTGTCTGCTCGGTAGTATTTATGCTGAAAATAAA
>VBVR01003689.1:0-16660 GCA_011638315.1 Tetramorium parvispinum
TAATTAACCTCGCAATTATCAATTGTAAGATGAACGAAACGGTAGGAAGAAATATGAGTGGACGTAAAGAAATTTGTAAGCTGACGCGCGCGTATTATACAATATTTAGTGCTCGTTTTTCGACAAGATACCCCGCACAAAGATTCTCTTTCTACCTCGTCACTCTTTGAGCCGCTCTGCTCAATTAGTCGTCCCTCCCTGTGTGTCATCCTGGAGCTTTGCATCTCACGAATAAACGCAAAGAGACGCCAACTCGTCTATATTTGCACATCGGGTAGAAGAAGTATCAACATGCGCTCGTTGTTACAGGATTTTCACGTGTAATTCTTGACTATCGGGCAAGAAGGGCGATCCGATTAGAATGAATAGAGTCTTGCGCGCACACCCCGATATTCCTCGACTTTCGTTAACTTCTTTCTCTTAAACGTTTTTACTTTTTTTCCGCGGAAGCTGCGCGACGCGAGAGTCTTCAAGCGGCGCTTTTCGACGCGTAATTAACATGGTTGGCGGCCACAGCGAACTGTAAAATGTTCTGAAAGTTCCTCTTTATACCTATTATATAGACTTTGGTGATAGCACAGAAGAAAATGGAAATAGCGGTAAAGTTTTAATCAATTTAAATATGCGGCATACATTATTTCGTAATTAAGTTGTTTATTATATGGCAGTATAGAAGCCTCATTTCTTCTCAAGGTAGATCTCGAAAATACTCAAACATTCTAAAACGTTTGCCGTTTTTTATTTTCTAATATTCGTTATTACATACGTCAGTAATTGTAGGATTAAATGATAAGAGATAATTAGATAGTTCTGAGGAATTTCAACATCGCTATTGTCATCTCGCAATTGAGTCAAAATTTCTCTTCCGACTATATTTCCCTCCCTTGGACTTTGTCAGCACTCACAGGCGAACAAAACGAAAATTCGGAGCTCACAATATAATTTGTAATAAGCGAGGCGCTCGTTTTCGTCGCGTAAATCGCACGCGCGTCTCCCTTAGTATTCAAGTGCAGGCACAAGACGATCCAATTAAACTCCGTCGTGTTCGAGTTGGCGGAGATGATCCCTTAATCGGCGATATACATGTGTCAAGTGCAGAGAGCACCGAGCGCCAACTGACGAAATGGCATAAATCGATTTATGCCGGCGACACGAAAGTTGAGAGACGTCGCGCGTTCACTCGCAAGATGACTTTGATGAGGTCCGCACGTAATTATTCTCCGATTAATGAGCGAACATACTGGCGGGATAACCACCAGCAGGGATTTACTCTCGTAATTACGTTCGCTACTTTGACAGCTTAATGAGGAATGTACCTATGTACGAGTATGTGTGTCTTGATCCGAGCTCGGTTGAGATCTCGTTTCGCACGATAACTGGTAAAGCGGGGTTATTGGCACTATTCTGTTTTTTTTCGAGGGAAGAAACGTTTTCTTTTAATAGAAAAATGTAATTTGCAAATGACAAATAAACATCTTGACAGATGATTGATAATAAATTAATGAAATATAAATTCATTTATCTAAAAAAGGAAAATAAAAATTCATTAATTTTTTCTTCGAGCAAAATTTCAATAATTTTAGAAATTGCTAAAAAAGTAAAACTCTTTATATGTGGGAAAAAGATTTCTTTGTTTATGCTGATAATTATGTGTTTTTGACTACTATAGTTTTCAAAATCATAAAAGATTTTATTGGTTAGTGCATTAATCGTGTTGTCTATAATATATAGTATAATCTATAATAAATTCTGTATATAAAAGGCTCTTATTTTTAAAGCAAACTGCTAAGACAATGTATATTATTTATCTTAAGAAATTCTGTTAAATGATAGCTTGACAAAATTCAGAATTTTTCATTTACGAGTCAATTGCTGAAAGAATATCCATTCTCAGTCCGTTGCTGGAATAAGTGTTTTAGGAATCAATCAAACTATGAAGGTCAATGAAGGCAAATTGAAGGCGTTTTATCATAATAAAGTCGGCTTTTTTATAAGTTGGAAATTAATCCTTTTGCTCGCTAAATTCTGTTGAAACACACATATTATCGTATGAATTTTACTTTAATTCTTTATATTTAATACCGATGTATGCTCGCTTGTTAAAAACACCTTAATTTACGTGAGTCGAGCTAAGCTTCGCCAATCTTTCGACAGAAAAGTTCTCAACGGCATGACTTATCGCTTTAAATATTGTCGCGATAAAGCTGTGAATGTATAGTCCGCAAACACTTGCCGTGAAAGATATTGCACTCTTTCCCTGTAATAATTCTGCAGAATTCTCTTGAAATGGCCAGTATATAATGTTAATCTCTCGTATTTATTTTGCCTGATAAATGTAACTCGTTACACTTTTAGATATTACAAGCCGCTCGGTAAACTAGCCGTAAAATATAAAAGTGCTGCACTAACAATAAGCCTCTTTCCCCGATTTGCTTGTTTATGCTAAAACTTCTGTTGTGTTTTTCAAAAGATTAATTTTTTTTAAATCTTAAAAAATAATGTGAAAAATAGGACGCTGCGAGCTTGCGTTCTTCTTTTGAATAATTCGCAGTAATTTGCAACATTTATTTACAATATAAAAATAGTAATTTTCTTCTCCGCGATGAATTACATTTATTTGTTATAAATTGCGCATCATTAGCTTAACTCAATGCTTAACTTATCGAAACACATGTATAAGCTTCTCTTACAACTAGTCTCGTGACATTTTTCAACATCGATGTCGAGATAACAATGAATCGTTTTCGTTGTTTTTTATCAACGGAAAAGTTCGATGGCGCCCACGTTTTATAGAAAAATCGCAACGAGCACGTTTGCACGTCTCAGTTTCTTCTTTTGCCGATGACAGCGATTCGATTCCTGATAGATCGATTCTCCCGAAGGAGAGATCTCAGCGATGAAATTGGTCCCTCGCGAACGAATGGCGATGACCTAATTAAGTTCATCGTTAATGCATATCGCGCGCGAAGCCGTAACGCGCACACTATTTCTTCCAGAATGCGTTTGATTAAAATCCATTTATCATTGAAATCACGCCCCGTTTCGGGCTTTTGTAAACGACGGAAACACGCGGTTACGATGGATTTTCCTTTAACCTTACTGCTCGATCTAACATTCCTTTTTCTCTTTTCGTTCGTTTCTTCCCGTTTTACTATCCCGAAGCGAAAAGCGACGATAAACCATGAATTAATAATCGCCCCTGCCTCCTTATTCTGATCTTCGTCTTGTTTCCTCCCGTCGTTGTATTATGCAGCATCTGCTGACATTACGTTGCATAATGGAGTGCCACGAGCTGTGGCCGTTTATCTACAGCCATCGTCGTCGTTGCCGTTACTCGTGCAATTCTTTTTTAAGATCTGTGAATTTGTCGCAAATTAAAACAAATGATTTCTCTCTTATCTTAAAAACTTCACCTTTTCCGGTAGAGTTATTAAATGCACGTGGAAATATAGGATTCTAGCATTTAGTCATGCAATCTCTTCTCTATAGAACAAAAAAAATGATGAATTCCTTAGTCTTGGAATTTTTATACAAGACATAATTGAAAATAAAATGATATTTTGTGATAAAGAATATATAATACTGTATACAATTTTTTGAAAAAAGAGAAAATAATAGCATCTATTGTTTTAGAGATATTTTTTATTAGAAAAATTTTAGCAACATTAAATGAAATAATATTTTGCTTAAATACTTTGAGGGAATGAAAGAAGGAAAAGGATTTTAAAAGCTTCATTAAAAGCAAGCCCATGTTGAACACGTAGCGCACGTTAGTCGAGACACCTTTGAGTCTCGTTTGTTAATCGATGCTAATATCGCGTTGTGTTGCGACAAGGCTCGTTAAAGCTGCGTATATACAAGAGCAATATGTGAAATGTGATGCGAGAATACCAATTTTCCCCGGACGCTGAAAATGAGATAGCCATCTACCTTTGAACAGTAATTTCACAAGGATAATTAATCCTAAAAACGTCTCAATATTTATACATATAAGAGTTATTGAAGAGAGAACGCGTTTTATTTTCAAAGAAATTAAAATTAAATATAAAAGTTAGCATTCTAATTATTCAATTATTTATTTATTTAAGAACAAATTTTGTGTAAAAATAAAGGAATTCAAACTGTTGAAATTTATCGTGAAACCTCGATGTAGCTATACGGAGCAAAAGTTCGTGGATAAAATTTCTATCGGTACTTTTCGCACCGGCGAAAAGTGATTGGTCGTGAGAATTTACTTTCGTTAGCGGTGTTTTCTCTCCGGAAGACCGCCCCTCTCCCTCTTCAACCTGGGGAATAAGGAAAACGAAGTGCAGACAGAATCCGAGAAGAAGTGTAGCCGGATCTTGACTCTTGATTACTTGACGAGCGGGCGGTTCGAATCGATAATCGGCACATTGCCGGTGCATTCCCCGCCAACTAAAATGATAATGTTCCCACGAGAAATCCGTTTTTCTGTGGACGTTGGACGAGCTGCGGTGCGGACGGCAGAAGCGCTCCCATCGCCAATTAAAAAAAAAAAGAAAACTCGACAAATCGTTAATTCCTGACCGCACTCGTGCGCTCGGCTATTTTAAAAATCGTTCTCAAAAGATTTTCTGAACATTTCTTTCGAAGTATTTTATTTTTCATATCTCTTTAATTCGCGAAGATTTTTTTGCCCAATCGTGTTTGCAATATCGGCAAGATATTTAAAGACGTTTTATAGATTTCTAAGAGAAAATACAAAAAATATATAGAAGAAGGGGATTTTTACTATAATTTGATTTTATACCGTTGATGCATTGAATGTTATCGATCACACTTAAAATGAGTGGCTGGATGCTATAGACGTTTAATTCAGGTTTTATAATATAGCAGCGATGTAAAACATTAATTAAAATCTGCATAATGATCGATGCGTTTATTATTATTATTATCATTAACGTTTTCACACAATTTTCACGTTAGCCAAGCTATCTTTTTGAAATACGGGAAGTTTTATTCGTTCGCTTTCAAAACCCAATTAATAGAACGCTCCACCATTCGCGTCCATATGAATGACGCGTTTTATTCTCTCATGTCGACCAGAATATTAAATTTCATTGTCGACGTGTCGTAAAAAAATTTTGGAAGTTTAGATTAGCACTCTCATGAAATCTTTCTATTTGAAACTGCGGGAAACTAATTTTTCTATTTATCTGCTTGATTAAAAACACCTTTATTTTTAGAAAATCAGAAACGTTATATATAAGGAAGACAAAGAGAGAAAGAGAGAGAGAGAGAGAATAACAGAAATTTCAAATTCAAGCATGTTCACACGTGTGCAGTAGGACGACATTGTATCTGATTTATTACTTAGGACATGTTTAAGATAAAGCGTGTTATATACATTACATTAATTACTAGTTCCTTCGATCAATTGCTGTTCTCAGAACCACCTGTTGTATAAAGGACTGATCGTGCCTAGTCGTCGAGCATGCATGCATGTCCCGCCGAGTGCATCGATAACGTGTTATCGTTACTCGAGTCCTCTCTTGAATTAATAGGCGCCTTGTTAACAGAGTGTAGATAAGGCGGTGCCTTAGGATGCAGTTCTTCATTTGCAGTTGCAAATTACCGACAAAATTAAATACGGTTAAAGTGACTGAAACGTTTATATTATATTTTAATGATTTTACATTAATTTTTTTAAATTACTAATGGCGATGGACGCGCAATATGCAAAGATATTAAGCTATCTGAGCGAAATTATCACAACGTAACGAATAAGATATGAAAATTATTTGCTAATTTTTTGTTTCCAAAACTAATTTTTTTGCTTTAGTTTTAAGAAAATTACTTGATAGCTCAATATTAAGGAACTTTTTAAAAAGTGAACCAAAAGAATTAGTTATAGAAGTAAAAAATAGCAAAAAATTAGCAAATAATTTTTATGTCTTATTGGCTACTCTTGCAATACGAAGTGAATCAAGCGAGATAATTAATCAGCATCGCGAAAAAGAGGCAAATATTTCGAGACTTTCGAGTATTGATTTAACACGCCTTTTTAAAAAGTGGATTTTTTACTTTCGTTTGAGTGAATAACAAGTAAATGAATGATATTATTCATATGAGGCATTTCTGATATTTTATGGCGCGAATGGTTTAATCTCGAACATTCTGGCTTTTATTAATTTATCGTAATTCGTAGTCTGGTACTCAGATATATGTGGATTTAGCGCAGCGGCCATTTCTCGATGAACGAATAAATTCGCGGATTATCGTGAAGTTTGATCGCGCTGTCAGAGCCTCGAGCTTCCGATGTCCGGAATTTTGCCGGATCAAGATACGACAACTGACAACGTGGATGAAAACGTTGATTGGCATCGCGCCTCTCTCGCGCTCGATTCGATCTGATAAAGGGTGCATGGATGTGTATTCACTTTAGACCAATTGAGTACCTGGCCGGCTCGAAATTGATCTCGCTTAATTGCAAAGTTGTAGGCGCGAATCATGTTACATGTTGTATCGGTTTTCCTTCTGGATCGAGATAAATTTCGATTATCATCAAAATGTATGATATGATTTTCTATACATATACAGGAAGGCTACTAAATAATGGCGATTATATTACTATAACAATTATTATATAATTATTAGTTATTATTCGTAAATATTAATCGTGCGCTTATATTACTATCTATTTGAATTGATTAATTTCGTGGATATGTGAAGGTTTCGCAGTCATCGTACAATATTTGAATAGCACACACTGCATATTAATTAGAGTCGTAAATAATATGTAAATGTTGACAATCATAATTCACTTGCATACAATGTGTTATCTATTATTGATTTTTGCAATTGAAATGATATCAATTTTTATTATTTATCAGTTGATTTTATTCTTTGATTTTTTGTACAAATATTTACATGTACATATAGTCATTAGCAACGATAATTTGATTACTAATTGGATTCAAATAGCTGATTAACTATTGGATTTTAAAAGAATTGGTAAGTTTAATAATAAATTTAAATGAAATGAATAAAAATTTATCTTCGTTTTGCATGATCGGAAAATGAAAGCTGTTTTATTATTATTATATCTCTTCAAACTTTTATATTTTGAGTATCACAAAATCATAATTTTAATAAATCAGAAAATTAAACCACTCTTTTCACGATGGTTTAATTTCATTTGTTAAATTTACACAGAATATCTTAATTAATAATTTCAAAATCATGTTAAATATAAAATCTTGAAAAAAATAATAATAACAGATACCAAATAGATTAAAACGAAAGTAAATTTAATTCAAATAAGCAATGAATGTAAATTAATATATGCGAGAATAAACGTAATAGTATTGCATTTTAATTTAAGAAACGAAATTTTTGTGAGTATTCTAAAAACGACCTTGGTGTGACATACACATACGCTATCCCATGTACAATGTTGTCGCGCGCGCGTGCTATCATTTTCGCACCGACGTTCGAACGAGCAAGTATTGGCGCGCGCCGTTACGTGTGTCGTCGCCTAACCTTTCGAAACGTGATCGCGACAAATCGCTACAATGTAAATGTGATCAGTTTCTCTATGCACGAGTAAATATTAGTTCGTCTTATTAATTACTTTCGCGATCAACATTTCGCAAGTGTGCGTGCTGTTTATCGAAGTAATTCGTCTGTCATTTTCGAATCGAGGGGTGTAGTGTAGTTAAACTTTTACGGGCTGGACCGTTTGTTCAAGTGATTTTTGTGTGAAAGACTGTGTGATCGTAATTAAGTGTATTTTCGCGAGTGAATGCAATGATGGAATCTGAGAGGAGGAGGAGGAGGAGGAGGAAATCGACGAGACATCGAGTGACGGCGGAGCCCATCATGGAGTAAGTAATTTATTATTTCGTTGATCATTTGTAATTATTTTATATCCTGAACGATATGTTATGAAATATTTTGAGCGTTACTTTAAATCGAGTCTTTTACACATCACATAGCTTATGTTTCGTTATCGTAAGTGTGTCATATCAGTGAATAATAAACTATATTTTAATATAAAGTAATAGGTCAATGAAAATTATACTAGATACAAATAAGATTTTTGTAGTTATACGTATATACCTGATTAATAGCATAAGAGTATCATACAGTGAACATTTTTCATAGAGGCATTGCTTGGTTAGATATTATTTATTTGTGATATAACAATTTATCTATTTATTAGTAATTAATTAATTGTGTTGTATTACACAAGTAAGAAACCAATAGACAATATGAACTGAGTAATAAAAATTGATATCAAACTCTATGCAAACCTTTACATTAATCCGTTTTAATCATTTACAATACGAAGCTGATCGGTGATTGACTTAAATATTTTTCTATTAAGATCTTTATATGATTTTAATTAAATCTCCGGCATATTTGAAAATATTACATACTGGCTTATTTTATTGCGTTCACGAAGGATATTTTTGGAAGTATTGATAAAAATTGATAAAACTAATTTAATCTACTATACGTAATGCAATAATAATGATATTGATGACTGATAATATTATACAATAATAATTAATGACAATCCCTCATAATAGATGCTATTATTTTAGAAATATGTCCGTAAACTGTTCTACATGGAATTTCCTTTGTTTGAATTATGGGAGTATTGTGTTAGTCACGAGAGTATTCACAATAACGAATTATTTTATTAAATACGTTATAAACTGCGATTACATTATTGCTTTGCTCGCATATTCATAGGAATGTAAAGGCTTTGCCAACAATTCTGGCTCTTGTACTACAAAAGCTTTGTAGTACATTTATTTCGAAGGCATGCAATAATAATAATTCTCATTACGATAATAATATTCTAACCGCAAAATATTAACGCATTAACGCTTACTACTCATATTCATATTTCTACATACTTTTATCTCGGCAAAGTTTCGAGAAAATTGCGCATAAATGCTAACGATAGCAATAATAATGATAATAAATAAAAAATTAATAATATTTTATACCGGTAATAATAACGGATAATTAACAATGTATATTTTTTTTCTATAAGTATAACAATGTACATATTTGTTTAACGTGGGTGTTTAAAGTGCATTTTCCACATTTTCTCATTAAATAAAATGCCGATTTTACGAGAGTAAGAAACGGAACTATTATTATTTCAATTTTCAGTTTCCATTTCTTGAACGAGCTTCCACGTTTCCGCGTATTATTATGCATCGCATAATACGCAAGCGTTTCCATTTTTGCCGTAAGCATACGGCGGCATTATTTCGGTTAATGATTATTTATAAGAAAGCAGAATTTAAATACATATACCTCGAGAAAACTTTCGGCAAGATTATCGCAGCAAATGAATTTTCGTAAGACTGAAGTTGGAAAATGCACGAATAATTTACAAACATAATGTTTTGAAATTATTCCCGGAGATTACTCTGGATTTATTTAACGTATTCAGTGTATTCAGTATATAAATACTGCAATTTTTATATAGTTTAAATTTAACAAATGTACACAAAATTCCATAAATATTTAAATGTTCAATTTTCTCACTTTGGAGATTTAAAATTACATCTTAATCTTCAATTTTTCATTTCCAACCCTGAACTTTTATAATATGTATTATATATTACATAGTTTACACGACCACAAATAGCGTAACATAAAAAGCTCATTGAGCAGGATGTAGATAAATTTCGATATTATTACAACGTAACAAAAATTTTCGAAGAAAATTCGATGCTATGCATACGGCCACTGCTTACAGAGCGTCGAATTAACCCTATTTCGCGTTCTTCAAATTTCTCCGACGTCTTCGGACCAACTTCGTCCCGAATCTGCTCGAAACAACAATATCGTTCGAACTTAGAAGTGGCGATTCTCAGACTCGCGGAGTCCAAAGTTCCAAATAATCGTCGTCCGAGCGATCTACGAAACAAAACTCTCTTTTTTTCTTTCCATTAGAAAAACGTTTCGGTATATAAAACGAAAAATTCTGGAATGTCGTGTTCCGGAACGTCATGCCGACGTACGTTCGACGGAATCCTATTCGGGGCGAGTTACGACGACGCGGAAAACGAGATGAGCGACTCGCAGGAAAGTCAACTTCTCGCGCGGTAGAACACACGCGTGTTAAGTCGCGCGGCACGCTCACGAGCTAGGATATTTCTCGTTCGCTCTTGCGACAGTTTCCTTTCCGTTACACTCGCTCGTAAACCCCAGCGGGTGACCCATCCCGGTTACGACTCGAAAATTGGGTCTCCCGCTGACGTCAATGACGAGAGACGAGCGAGAAAAACACGGACGGGCGATCGACGACGACGACGACGAGGACGAACCGACGATCGAAGCGGGATGCTGACCTGCGGCATCAGCGGGGACATGTGCACTTGCTTGTAAATTTAGGATACGGAATCGAATTACGCTTCCCTCGGAAGCATTTCGGGACGAGTGAGCGACGCTGCGCGTTGCAGAGAGCGAGTGACCCTCGGTATAATTGGAAGTTAATAGCAATGGAATAGAAGCGCGATGGCGTTTCAAGGAATTTTCTATTTTCGCAACAAAAAATTGCACACATTTCGTGGAGAGAGAATTTAATTAGGGAAATCATTTTCATTTTAATAACTCTTCAAACGTTATAAAAGAAAGATGGGAAATCAAATTTTTTAAACTTAATTAATTGTAGGTATCTTTCGATTTTTATTGATGTAATACATAAAAATACACCATCAATTTTCGAGTTTCAGCGTATAAAAATATGATTTACGAAAGCGTTGAGCGGATAACTGATATAGATTGCGTTTAATCTTGAATATCGTTGATGGTACATAAAGATATTTGAATATTAGTCGCTATTGTATAATTTACTGTCGTATTTCGACACAGTAGCTAGTTTGAGCGTTTCACCAGCTATTGCGCAAGCAAGCTTTCTATCTAATAGAGGATAAAGACATAGCTGACATAAGCTGAAACCGGTTCAGCCCCTTATTGTGCCGTCCGCCGTAACAATTTCAGTATTGCACGGTCAAACGGCACGGTATAATGCTGCGACACGATAACCGGTCTGTTTCAATTTCAACAAGCTCCGATTAATACAAGAGAATTAAATGAGATAGGGATAGGGAAATTAGATGTTTTGTAGCAAACATAACAAACGTTTCTGGATTACAAGAGAATCTTCTTTAAAAATATGCAGGAGCGGATTGGAATTTTGATATTTTGTTGCGAGAAGAATTTATTTCGCTCTGATACAGAGAGCACAAATCCTATTTCCTCTCTCGTATTGGTAATCAAGACTCGAGATTATTGCTATAGTATTACAGCGGCATCTTATCACAATCGATCCCAGCTTCCTATGCACTATACATCTCTAGATTACGTATCGCAATATCGAGGGCTTGTAATTGATTGAAAAAAGGAACAATTAAACATTTCAAAGATATTATCTGCCTCGTGGAGCCTCGTTTCCTAATCTCGTTAATTCATTTTTCATTATTCATTTCCGATGGTATGTCTTGTTAGTCGATATTACGTTAAATATGATATTACGCGTATCTCACCGGTATCAAGCTGCCCGTTAGTTGATTGCGAGATTTTTAATTTACATCGCCGTCTATTTTGCACGGAATATGGAATGTGATCGCTTAAATCCGGATATGCCGCGTTCCCTCTCTTTCACCGCGTTTAGTTTATCGTGTATCGAGAATACACGGTATCTCCCTTTCGAGATTGTCGAAACGTTAATTTTAAATATCGCATTTCCATCGAAACGAAGGAAAACAAGATTTATACTGTGATTTACGTTAGTAGCATAACTCATCCATTAGCCGTCAGCATGCGTGTGCGTACGCGTATCGCAAGGTTTACATTAAATCGCCGGAATAAAGAATGTAATATCGGCGAATAATATTTTCCATGGAAGGGATATTCCCGCAGCGAGACCGATTATCTGGATATGAAACAATTTAGCAGTTTGCAATGTGAAAAATTACATGTTGGTCTGTGGTTTTTCGTTAATCGGCTATCGATAATCGATTGTGCAATTCGAAAAATGCGAGCATACTGCATTATCTTTTCATTTCGCGTGAAGCACAAGCCGACTGACTAATTTTATAGACACTGGATATGTTGATATTAATTGCATCTTGTCACTTTTGCACTCATAGTCTTTCAATCGTTTTTACGAGCCGGATCAGGAAATAGTTTTCCAGAGCGAAAAAAAAAAGAAACGCTGAGAAACGTTCGATGAAAAATGCGAATTTATGCTGCTTCCTGCTGATGCATAGGATATGTCCACGGATCCGGACAGCGCGCAGAAAACATGAGAGAATTGAGTCTGGCGACCGATGCGATCTTTCATTTTTTTAATTTCGTCTGCATTTCCACACGCACACACATATCGTACCGTTTTCGCGGGAATAACAAGCCTGTGCTTTTGTCACACCGACCCCCCAGCGAAGCTCGCAGAAATATTTATCGCTTCGGGATAAAAGAGAATATCACGGTGCGCGGCCGAAGAGAATAATGACGCTATTTTTGCATTTGCATAGTGCGCCTTTATTTACAGAGTTGAGCTCGCGTGACCGCGGAAAATGCCCCATCCGGAACCAAGAATTCCCGTATCTGTTTCCCCGATAAAACCTTGCGTTTCAACGCTGAAAGCACCGTCATTTTTGCCCTGACTACGGTGTTTCCGTAATCTGCGAGATGCGGGAGAAAATGCTGTGTTGTAGATCGATCTTAACCCGTCAATTTCACACGTTACGCGCAGCCGCTATATATTTTCACGGCTTAATTGTTAAACATGATTCCGTAAAAACTTGAACTTTAAATAACGCAAGTTATGATATATTTTGACTGTATAGTTTGACTGCTCTCAGTTTCTTGTCTGCAGTTTAAAATACATAGACTTTTTGGATTCTTAAAATTCATGCAAGTATTGCATTCATACATGTATAATGCTTATAATTTATTAGCATTAGTTTTCTTTTTTATAAATACATTCTAGAGAAAAATTACATTAATTAATTAAGACACTTTGCCTTTTTAATTAATTAACACACTTTGCCTTTTTCGAAATGACAGAATTAGTTTAGATAAACAATATCACATTGTCACTTGGGGATTTGTTAAATAAAACACATTTGCACTTTGTTATACGTTGTTGTCTTAAGCAACGAATTATAATACAAACAATATTTTGGTATCTTGCAGCATCTCAAAGAAATAATCAAGTAAAATTTGCTTTAATGAATATAAATCAAAATTATGGTAAATCAATAATTTAGAATATATTAATTGTAAAAGAAATTATAGAATTTTTAATAGATAGACCTTCATATTATAGCACCGTATTTAGTGCCTCGTTTTGTACAACTTTTAAAAGATAATTTTTTAAGAAGGAAACAAGAAAATTAAAAATTCTCCAAATTGTCTCAAGCAAAATATTTTTCACACGGTATGATGCGTCACTATCCATGAATTAACATTTGTTTCTATTTACATCATATTTAAATATAACGGAGTTAAAAGCGATGCTTCATACATCGCGATGAGAGAAAAACGAATCCATTCATCACAATCAATCAGCGCATCTCGTTCTAAGGGGGAAACAAACCGCGCTCACACTGCGCTCGATAATTTTAGCATTCTAAGGTAACAGGTGCCTAGCAACAGCATTAGCGTTCCGCGGCAATAGATGTACGCTGAATCTCCGAAATAGAAGCATCCTCGACAGTTCGGCATCCGTTTCGGGTTTACTCCAAAGAGAGGCAACTGAACACACAGGCGGCTGCGAGTCGTTTGCTCCCTTTGTCGGTCTCGAGTTACCGGCACCGGTTTGTCGCGAAAACGACGTTCATCGTCTCCGCGAATCTTGGGACTCATTCTTGAGGCACAAAGAGACGGTAAGGCGTAAACGCCTCACGTCCGTACGTGTTAGGATAAATTTACTCCGTTGCGTTCAAAGATGCTCAAGTGAGAACGACGCGTGCTCGTCGCGACTCCTTTACGCGACTGATACCGAAATAGCGGAGTGTGTCTTTCATTTTGCACTTTGCCGAGTATGCCACGGCGTGCTAATGGAATGCGAAAGCATTGCATTCGTACCGCGAGCACCGTTATTATCGTGCGTTTGTTATTGCTGTTACGCGCACTCGGATCCGTCATACATGGTTTTTCATGCCTTTCGTGTCTGCGCTCGATACGCTGTTCATAATTAATTATAACGAAGTACCTTTTGAAACTGTGCGGAACTTGGTTTCGAATTGTAGAATTGTGGTAATAAGAATAATAATAACAAGCGTGAGTGTCTAGAGTGTCTAGGAACTGATATTTGATTGAAATAATATTTAACATTTTATTGAAAATAGTATACATATATATATATACATAAATGTTGACAACAACAAATAAAGTAAAACACACTCAGTGAAATGGATATTGAAACATATAATATTACATGTTTACGTATACTTATTAAGTTATTTATCAGAAATTTAAATTTACAAAGGTGTACGATTATTTGCATGAACCGCGAAGCAA
Organism: Tetramorium parvispinum; assembly: GCA_011638315.1. NCBI lineage: Eukaryota > Metazoa > Arthropoda > Insecta > Hymenoptera > Formicidae > Tetramorium > Tetramorium parvispinum. Next base: position 14,521 of record VBVR01003689.1, read on the forward strand.
AATGAAGTGCTTTCTCCGATAAAGATAGCTCATCGCGTGACGTGCTCTCCGTATGTGTTTTCGACACTTCCGCGATCGCTAGACGCGACCTCGAACTGCTAGTTGCATGACGTTTAACCGTCTGGTAAATACAACATATATAACTTCAGAGCTGGGATAGCAAACGCGGTGTCGAGTTGCTAAGCTAAACGATTGCTCGAGCCGTAAACTCTTTTTCGTATGATCACGGAAGTGTGGTGTAACGATTTGTCGTAACCCCGATTCGGCGCGTCGTGCATTGAACCTCGACGCGCCTATCTTCCGCGTAAGCCGGGCATTTCCATACCGATGGGATATCGGTATGCGCACTCAAAAGAAATATAATTACAACGGTTAATTGAAAATTAGAATCAATTTAAGACAATTAATAATTAAATATATTATTTGTGGTAATATTATTAATTGTGCACAACATATGTCATGTATTATGATTTTAATAATGGAGAAATGTATTCGATAACTTGCGTTCCATTTATCCACATTGCGGAGGATAGATTACCAAAAAATATTTCTTTCGTTATTAAAATGTATTGTAAAATATGACGTTCTTTATCCATCTCGAAATATTTCCCGCACAGAGATAGAAAGAATATATTAACAATATCATTTTTACAAATATGAAATCTTTTTTGTTGAATATTTCCTGCATTTTTGCTTTGAGAGAGACATTAGATAATTACATTTATATATTATAATTAAATTATATTACATCTTGTATAATATATATTATTCGAGGAATTGCACAATTAATATTGAATTGCCAAGACAAATTGCAAAGACAGTCGCGAAATAATTTCATAAAAATGAGAGCGAACCTTTTCTCTTCTTTCCTTCTCCCGTTTCTTTTTCTGGTGTAGATAGATATCTTCTTGAGATAGATATCCATATTAAAAGGAAAAGATTACAATATCTTTGATGCAGACAAAGCGCAAGAAAATGCTGAAGAGAGTCGCTCGCGCGACAGTCGTCCGGAGTGTGGCACGTGGCGCGGCACACTCCAACCGACGGCCGCGGTCACGCGACACAGCATTGGGGAAGGTCAGCAAGGAGGAAGGCGCGTTCGAGCCGCGAGCGTAGGTAGGCAGCTCCGCTCCGCTCCGCGTTCGCCCACGGCGCTCACCGAGCGAAATGTGCGCACTGCATGCAGTATCCACGCGCTCTTTAACGCGAATGCACTCCTGCTCGCGCGTATAATCCTGTTATCTGACTACTCCTGTACGTCCCTGTCGTTCTTCCGTCGGACGATGTAATTCCGTAACACGTTCCGGAAAAAGATCCAATACGAACGTGGTGCGCTACATCCGGATGTAATTAACGAAGATAATAATGTGTCGTAGACGATGTGATTAGATAAGGAATGTACGAGCGGTGGCAGAGAGCAGTGGTTAGTTTCTCGACGAGTCTTGCGGTGACAGTGTGTCGTGGTTGCATGGAGATGTCATAATAGAATTGTTGCAGTTTGTGCCGCCTCCACAGTGTGTCTCTTATTTATTAATTACTAAAATAATAATTCAATATTTTATCTGTCATAAAATGGAGGGGAATTGAACGTTTTCTAATTATTCATTATAAGATATTCTTTTAATAAATAGCATATTGTATAGGATTTTAAATCTGTTAATGAGTGATCGTAGCGAGCTGTTGTATAGAACGTGTTTAACCGTTCGGTGACTTTAATATCTTCTCGCCTGCATATGGTTAATCCTTACTACTTGTCATAGAAAGTAAGTTAATGCATAGTACGGTACATATTCTAGGCTAATCTCGTTCTCGATCTATTAATTCTGTGACATCTAAAACTAATTTGTCCGTAACAAAAATTTATCAAACACTAGACGTCCTGCATTAGATATCTGCTTACAATTCTCAATCAGATTAAAGCCATATTAACCTTTTCGTTCTCGAATTATTTTCCTGAGCAAGAAAAAAAATTTTTTTATGATTGAACAAAGATAATAAAGATACAGCAAAAATACTTATACGTACTCTTTAATATTACTAATATAAATGTAATAATAGCTTAGTTATTGACTATGAGGTTACATAGATTCGTTCTAAATACCGTCGAAAGATAAGAAGCCCATATGGGCTTTGTGGGAAC
>VBVR01003690.1:0-16659 GCA_011638315.1 Tetramorium parvispinum
ATATATATATAAATGACCGTCGGTATTCTCTTACGATGTGTACACACAACAAACTCACGTTTACTATCTTCTGGGCGCTTCTCGTTTCACGAGTATAAATAATAACGTAATATCGACTTAGAAACTATTTTATTTCCTCTCTGTGCCTGCCTATAGAAGTTACACCTACGAAACGTTTGCGAATAAAAACTCTCCCGCGGGGGATCCTCGGAAGCGGTTCTCTTCCTAATTATTTTTACACGAGTTGCACATTGCCGACGATTCTTTATCTTTCTTCTTCGCCTTCTTTACCACGTCTCACCTTGCCCGGTTCTATCTCGAAGACGACGTCTCGATTCGGAGGTATAATTGTATACGGAATTAAAAGGAGCTTACAACGGCGTGCATGTGCGGATGATGCTTCGAGAGATTTTCCCACCTTACCGATCATTCGTGTATTATGTGTCGTAAAACCACGGATTGTCACTGATTGGCGTATTAACATGTCTAACAACGATTGTGTGTCCCTATGAATTATATTCTGGTACGACATCGAAATAAAGAGGAGAGGGTGTCTTCGCACATTACGATACCGAACACCGTTAGCGAAAGTGCGGGAAAGAAGCGTTAGTCGTTCGCCTATGATAACATACGGGGGCAGGGGGAGAGGGAGCATGATTGGGAAAGTGTCGCGATCGCAAGTAGTAGATATCATTTTTTTTCTCTTAACACACGGGAACTCGATTTGACGGCGATAAGATTCACGATTATACACAGAGGTCGATTTCAATCATCCGCCTTGTAAACTTAATGCCGCTTTGCATCTTGTATTGCAATTACACGAGCACATACGCCGTGGATCTGTAGTCATCAATTTACACAAAACATAGCCGCGATAGAGCCATTCGGTTAAGAAAGTTTAAGTTCCTCGCCCCCGACCGACCGGGGGTCGCAGAGCGAACTTTTGAGATCTTCGTCGCGAATTCGCAGTGACGTTGCCTCGAAATTTCCCGAAATGATGCACTCGCCTGACGAAACATAATATTTTTAAATGATAATAATCGTAATAAACGAGAGCGGACGCTAATACGGACAGATCAAACTCCGTTTGCCACACCGGAACTTTGGCTTGAACGAAACGTACGCGGATACAATAGCCCATTTCGATTTATAATATTATAGCACGATCGAGCGTAAACGCGCGGACTTCCGGAGACGTTGCGCTTCGTGCGATCGTGGGACCGCGTGTTGCTTTTTCCCCGTGCACGACGTTACGGACCGTAAGCTAGGGAGACGAAGAAGCTCAGGTCTACGGAGACGAGGTCGACATCGACGACCACCACGGTCACTGCAGCCTCGGAGACCAATATTGCGCCGCCATGTCGGGTGCCGGTTGACCTGGTACCGCAATCGGCACACTCACGCCAGGTGATATTAGACCTGCAAGAGAATCCGTGGCACTCCGTTTAATTTTACTTTCACGTGAAACATTTCATGCGAGAATTGCATTCTCTCAGTGAAAATTTTATTTTCGTAATTGATTTGATTTTTTTTAAATACAAATATATATACAGCTAGATGTAATGAAGAGTCAGTGACGAGCATTTTTATAAAAATCTCAATTTATTTTTTTTTATTGAACTTTTTTCTATCTGTTAAAATATTATTTCACTATTTCGTAATTGAGAGAAAATGATAACACAAAAAATGAAACTATTTTTATAAAAATCTCAATCTGTTTGTTTTTGCAAGTGTTGTATGGACGTTGTTCTTTTTTTGTATTTGATAGAATATTATTTCATTATTTTATCATCATTAAGAGAGATAATAACACAAAAATGAGATCAAGAGGTATAATAATGGAAAATTGAACAATTACTGCAAAATTTCTAATTTTTAGTGTCAAATTATACTCAATTTGAGATATTTTTAATCATTTCTTAAATCGCTACTGCTCCTACTTAATATGTCATTAATTTAATTAAAACAATGGAGTTAAATAACGTTAATAATGTTAACTATAAGTTTTGTTAAAATAATAATTTCGGTACATTAAACTTAATATTTAAAAATAACAAAATATCGTTTTCTTTTACTCAAATCAAGAAGTTTGTTTAAATTTGATTTTTTAACATTTAACAGTGATGCAAGACGCGCACATCAATCTACTAATACCTACATTCCGCTAGCTACCGAATAGAAACAAAAAGCACTCAGGCGGCTAATGTAGACAATGCAGGCGAGTAATATACGAAAGACGAAGCTGGATCACATTTGTACTGGATGTTTACGAGGCGCGAGGGGAGGAAGAGGACGATCGGACACACTTTGGGAAGTAAGGGAGTGAAAGGGGGCGAAAGGGGCGACAGAAGCGTGTATAATCCATTACCGGCGGGCTCGATAGCGTGTTATCCATGGTAGCCGTAGTAGTAGTCCATCGGCTAGAGTGCAAGCAGCGAATGCAGTGAGTGCGGTAGACACTCACCGGTCGAGCTGGCGTTCTGATTGTACTGATTGAGGCTCGCCGCGTGGTAGGGCTGCGTGGGGCTGCAGGTCGGCCTGGCGCCGTAGCCCAGGTGAAGAGGCTCGTAGCTCGGCGGCCTCGCGACCCCGCACGAGTAGCCGTTGTCCCGCTGCTGCAGGCACGCGCCCGGGCTCGGTCCGACGGTCATGCCCACTGTCATGCCCATCGGGCTCATGCCGCCTCCGGTCGACAGCGAGGACATGCTACTCGTCGTGTGCTGATTCTGCTGGCTGGCCCCTGACATCGTGAAGCTTGGCATCGACGTCATCGGGCTGCAACGGGGAACGAGACGATTTTTTTTTTTTCGTGAACATGCGACCCGTTTCCTCCACCACCGAGTGGAAGGGATTCTTTCACAGTTGCGAGAGAGAATGACGTTTCGCTCAAACTGACGTGCCTTCGACACGTTGTTAACTGTTCGACAATCCTTTTTCCCGTTGAAAAATGTATATTTTATTCTATCACGTTTGTTACAAACGTGTTTGTTTCCTACAACCGTATTTATTTTTCTTGTTTTCTTACTTCATGTTATGATTTTCAATTTTACTAGATATTATTTTTTACTTTGAATGCGAGAGTCTTATTTTACATCGGAATGGATAACAGAATGGGCTAGTATTCATAGTCAGTTCTCATTTCAATACTGTCTTAAGTAATGTCTTAAGATGCTAATATGGCTCTGTGTCCAGTATTCATAGTCAGTTCTTATATTTAAGATTATCTCAAGTACAGTCTTACGTAGTTCTAAATCAATCACAGAGTCGTATTAGCATCTCAAGACATTACTTAAGATGATCTTGAAATAAGAATTGACTATAAATACCGGCCTACGATTGGTTTAGAGCATCTTAAGACTAAAGATGATCTTAAATACAAGAATTGATTATGAATACGGGTGATAGAGTTTGAACCATTAAATACTATGCATAACTTTTTTGAATAAGTGAAGAATAAGATTAATTATCATCGAACAACTGGTAGCATCGTCAAGCACTGGTTTAACATCAACCTCGCATAACTCAGCCTTCAGAGGGTCGATGAACTTGGTGCCTTTGCGTTCTCACCTGTACGAATCGGGCATACTGGGTATTCCGGGATACACGGCGGTGGGCGCGAACCCGTGGTGTATTCTGGGGGGCGAGGGTGGCGCCTGCGGGGGCGGCTGGCCCCCGAGTATCCCCGAGGGTGGCGGCGGCGTCGGGTGGCCAGCACCCACCAGGCTCACGCCGGCAGTGTGTTGCTGTTGTTGCGGCTGTTGCTGCTGCTGCTGAGGCGGTGGCGGATTATCCCTCCGTTGCGTGCGCAATTTCTCCTCGCGCCGCCACTTGGCCCGCCGATTCGAAAACCAGACCTGAGTTAGTGAACGAGAAGACAGACGAAGATACAGGTCAATCGCTAGGCTACGGATAAATTTCGTATCGGCTGACAGTCGTGGATGAAACGGTTCGTCACACAAAAACGCGTCACTCCCCAGCGAAGATCCCTTAATCACGTAATGTCGAATTTATGATAATTATAACGTCACCGATCCTCGTGATTCTCCATCTTGGTGTTCGTTAATAAAATACTGGACCTGTATATATGCGCGTTGGAATCAAATGTCGACGCTGGTTTCGACAGAAATGATAAAAATATCGATTAGTTGAAAAAAAAAAACAAATTGGAATAATAAAACTGCAGCTCTATATATAAGGAACACCGTTTTCTTTCAGAAGCTGTCAACCGCTGTTTTTACACAGCCATGATCACAAGTTGCAATTAGCGTTTTAAGATTGAAAAAGTACAGCAGACTTTGACTAAATTAGAATCGAGAGTGACAAATAAATTGTTGGTGAGCTATCTAAAAAATTCAACATGCTTTGCAATTCAATTCAGAAACAATGACTTAAGATCCAAATATGGTAATCGAGACCTTTGTATAATTTATGGTTTTAATGATAAATAGGCTCTAACGATCTTTCAATAATAATATTTATATTTCTATTTCAATGAAGACTATTTTATTATTAATAATATATTTTTCGTCAATTAAATTAATTTTATATTCTTATTTTTTTATAAACCATTATCATCATATTTATTAAACAATTAACGTTACTACGCATTTTGGCGTCAATAATATCTTCTGTCAATTAGATTATTTTACATTACAATTTGCTTGTTTTCTATTTCCATCAATTTACTACAAATGATTAACGTTATTATTTTCTCAATTATACAATTTATTATTTCTTTCACTTTACAACTTCATAATATAGTGAAGATTCAATTTTTCTCCGATTTAATTGCTGGCACTGTTTTTATTCTTGTGGCCACGGCTGTGCAATTCAGCACAGTATGCGCTGAATAGTCACCTGTATTCGCGCCTCCGGTAGACCGATCTTGCCGGCGAGTCTCTCCCTGGCGAACACGTCCGGATAGTGCGTCCTCTCAAACTCCTTCTCGAGCGCGTCGATCTGCTCGTTGCTGAAGCTCGTGCGGTTCCTTTGCAGTTTCCTCTTCAAGCGGAGACGCGCCTGATCGTCGTCGCCGCCACCCGACACGCTGCCGGCGTTGCTGTTGTCACCCCCGCTGTTCGTCTCGTCCGAGTGCGCGCCACCCTCGAGCTCGGTTACTGTAATAATAAAACGCATCGTGCACCATTATCAACGTCTTTCGCGCCAACGGCTATTACGGGCAATCTCGAGTCTTCTTTCATCGTGTTATATAGGTGCGATAATTTTCGTGTTAAGGTCCCTCTTTCACGAATTAAGTCTCGAGGATAGAATTAAAGAGATTTATCGTTGACTTGAACACTAAATGCAACTCACGTCTTCAGAACTTCAAAGTTTATCTGCTCTAGTATTTAATGTCGAATAATAAAAATTGCAAATCGAAGATTCTTCTATAATTTATTTACATATGTATTTTCCATGTAATCATCTGTGTAACGTTATACGTTATGATTGGCGATAACAAATTAGTTTTTATTTTTTATTCATCAGTCTAATCTGATTGTTATATATTATTATTACATTATATTAATTACGTTTGTTATTATTATATTACATATAATTACTTGTAGTATTGTAGATTTGTTTTGAAGAAATTCAAGAAAATCTCTAAGAAAATTATCGAAACATTTTCCTTCGAATCAATAAGAAAATCGCAGAACGGTTTTCGTCGAAAGTGCCGATAAGTCGTTATCTTTCCCAGATCCGCTCGCGATATTTTGCCGGGCAAGTTAATGCCTTCCCAGAAATCCTTCCCGGCAACGAGATGGGCGATGTATTATCGATGTCAGCGTGCGTGATAACGCGGGCGCACGATTTGTGGTTTCGCGGCGCTTACCCCTCCCACCCCCTCTGTGGTTTTCTTATATCAATTCCTACGCGTGACATGCGCTCGCGCACGTATCTGCGTATCAGTGTGCATGTACGTGTGCTCGCGTGTACGTATCGGTGTGCGTATGTGGACGAGCGAGCGGTATAGGCAGGCGTCGCCGGGTGAACCTTATCGTCGGTTTCTGGGTGAGCGCGTCGAGGCGTCACCGGGCTCGCTACGACGACGGGATGAGGGGAAAGGGACGGCGAGGAGACACACAGGATAGAGCGAGGCGAGGCGAGGACGACGAGGGGTTGGAGGAAGCTACAGGCAAGGGGGTGCCCGATAAGACGACGGGCGTCCCGACGCCAGTTGCCGGCCACCCCCAACGAGATACGCCACTGTCATTCCGCGACTACCTCCTCAACGCCTGGAGAAACTCGAGTCCAAGTCTGCCTCGACGTGACACGTGACACGATGCTGTTATTGGCTCCATTATATTCTGTGTAATCAATTCTGTCCTATATATTTTTGCATATATATGTATATATATAGACGCTACAATTGGCGATAAGGAATCGTTTGAATTTCTCGTTTTATTTACATATGTATTTTCCATGTAATCATCTGTGTAACGTTATACGTTATGATTGGCGATAAGAAATTAATTTTTATTTTTTATTCATCAGTCTAATTATTATGTATTATTATGTATTATTTTTATATTGTATACAATTACTTGTAGATGTGTATATGCATTGTTATACCACTTTTTAGGGTTCAAATTGTTTTACAGATCTTTTAATATAATTCTATTAGATTGAAAGTATCACGGAAATATTTTGCAAGAAGGAAAAATGGAATGACATCTTCTGATTTAGATATATCTCTATCTTTTGTAAAAATATTATTTTGTTGTCATCGCAATATATTCGTGATTGCGAGCAGATTTTGACGAAAACCGACAATATTAAATTCACAATATGAAAAGTTGGTTCGTTGATCCTGTAAATTGTTGTATTGCTCTCGATAGCGAGTAACGAGTCAAGAAGTTGCGCGGATAACTCTTATCGTTGAGATAACACGATGTGCCTGACAACATGATGTGATAACCGATGTTACCGAAGGGATAGCCTATTACGTTTTCCATACATGACATCGGATTAGAAGCGCCCACGGTACTCGGAGGTAACGAAAACGTCCGTAATAATCGTCGTATAAGCGGCAAAACCCGGGAATACAACCGCCCTTCGCTTCCTCCTCCACGTGACTCGCTCGAGGAAATAGCTGGCAGACTGCCACGCTAGTAGCGGCAAAGTTCTCGCGGCTCCGTAGAGTTGGTTGCCTCGAACTTCCACCCCCCTGGCGTACCAGCAAGGAGAATCGAGTGCGACGTTGGCGTACAAGTTCTCTCTCCGGCCCTCGTCCTCCCTCCCTCCCTCCGAAATTCCCCTCTGGATCCTCCTCATCCGCCAACCCTGAGTTGCTCCTTCGTAACCGTGCACTGCAAACGATATCTTTAGGGACGGCCCTACGTCAGTATCTATACGGCACGGGGTTAACGCTACGAGGGTGTCTTAAGCGGTAATTAAAACCGCCTTAGCTCTCCTTCCTCTCCCCTTTTCATCCCCCGCTCCCGCTCGCCTCCTTCTCTTTCACCCGCCTTCCTCTCTCCCTCCACCCCTGCGGAACTCGAGGAGCAACTTCGGGCCTTCGCGGTTGCTAGATCTTACGTCTTTACTATCACGGGGCCAAGTCGCGCCGCGCTGCTCATCACTTCTACGCGGTGTACTCGTGAGTTTAACGCCGACGCGGAGCTCGGAGCGTTTAAGAAGGAGAACCTATCGTGCAAGCGTATAAGGAGTAAATCAGCACCGGCAGCACGAACACAATTTTTGTATAATAATATACTTGAACCATTCGATTCTCGATAATATAACACGTTGAATTACTAAACTTCCCTGATATGTTAAAAAGTTTAGAACAATTTTTTTTAATTGTGAGATTTTTATTTATAATTTATTTATAATAAAATAGCAGGTAAACGATATTAAAAATTAGACTCGTCTGAAATAAGTCGGTTCATACATAAATTTATTAAGGAATAAATTCACGCGCGAATTGTATTTGCGGGAAATAATTTGGTCGGCGATTTACATTTCCCTTTCAATCGCCCGACGCGTTCGTACATAAATTATCGTCCCGAACTCTTTAGCGACGGGGACATTATCCGCTTGTACATTTTAATGAACCGAATCTCTGAGATTTAGAGATTCTAAAAGTGTCATAGCTACAAATATGTTTACGCGACCTGCTACGATTAATGAGCGGAAACAAAAGGAGAGAGAGAGAGAGAGAGAGAGAAACGGACGAGAGAAAAAGAAAGAGAGAGGAACCCTCCTAAAGTTCATCTCTGTACTAAAGAACATTCGGAAGGCACGCGGGACCATTTTAGCCGTGGAGGGGAATCCACGCCATCCGGGCAGTTTCTCGCTCCCTTGTCCCTTCCTCACCCGATGTCCCTCGCCCTTCCCCGTTTCTAGCCCCAACCAGATCATTCGTATCTTCCTTCAACGAATTATCCACCAACCGGGACTGCCGTGCGTTCGAGCGTGATGGCGGAACTATTCGAGGTTTAATCTACCAACGTTGTCGCCAATGCATTGATATTCTTTCGATATCTCTTTCGCGTGAGATTGTTAATAACGTTTTTGCAATTGTTATACGCTTGTAGCATAAAAAAATATATAAATAATGTAAAAGTAATAAATAAGAATAATAAAAAAATCTGTGTTCTCACGAAAAAGATGCGACAAATTTCTCATAGCCGTTAACCATTATAATTATGTATTTCAGTATTTGTTATATAATGCAAATATCATAAATATGTATTAAGAACATTAGAATTATTTTTTAAATGAAATCTGAGAATCTAGTTAAATTATTTATTTCATCTGAGAGAAAGAGAGGAAAGGGGAGAGGAGGGAGACAAAGAGAGATTTATTTCATGCTTTCTATAGCTTTCTTTATCTTTTAGAAATATTACTATCGCTCTTTTTAAAGTCAAAGGATAGCACACACTTCATGCAGTCTGAAACAATACTCGCCAGTTTGATAAAGCGAGATTGATTTGCAATTGTTGGAATGTGCCGGAGTTCAAGAAGTTGCGCGCGACTCGAAGAGTCGAACGGGCGATCGAAGGGATGAGAGAAGGGACGTTTATTAACGTCGATAATGGGGCGGTGTGTGCACTTAGCTAAACGCTTTAAAGACCGCGTGGATACGGCATTGTCGCGCTATTGCGAGCTCGCGGCATTGTGGCGAGCGTATCGGTAGTTTACTTTCAATCGTTGCGCGATCGTGCCGAGGGGGAAAGGATCGTCGAGTGCAGCCAGTAAGAATAACAAGAGCGGAGAAACAAAGGATCCCGAAGAGAGAGAGAGAGAAAGAGAGAAAGAGTACGGATTTCGGCCGCAAATCGAGAGGAAGAGAGATAACGAGAAAGACTCTTTCTCTTTTTTTCTCTCCCACTCTCGAAAGTTTCTGTTACTCACGTGCCCGGACTTCACGAGAGTCACTCGAGTGAAAGAAGTAAAAAAATAAAAAGGAAAGAAAGAAAAACACTCGAGGGAGAAGACCCTTGACTCCGGAGCTACCGGCGTCCCCTGCGACCACGGGCAGGAAGGATTGTTGGCGGGGTCAAATTCATGCGTCGCGACTCTCGACAGCGATCGAAGGAAACAATGCACCACTTACGCGATGGAGAACACGTAGAGGTAAATGCATGGTCTACTCGTGCGCGCCGAGCGCAACCGATCGCGCCGATCGAGATTGGGAGAGCGGCACATGTTCTCTTCTCTTCAGGGGCGAACACAGTGGCGAACGCGAAGTGGCAAGCGCAAAGTGGCAATTTTCAAAACGCGAGCTTCGCCGAGGCGTGATTAACGCGGCACGTTTCGTTGATCCGAAAGAGAGAAGAGAAACGTTTTGCCACGAGGACCCGGGCTCTCGAGGTTCAGCGATGAACGATCGCGACACGCGCGTAAACGCGCTTGCCCACCTCGGGGCTAATTCATTCTTAAATCACGTTTTGAAATCTGCCCGCTGTGTAAGAGAACCATTTTATGCTGATCGAAGAACTTTCCGAAAGAAATTTCTTTTTCTAAATATTTTCAAGATTCAATGAATCAGAAAATTCGTATTTTTCTGTTTACATAGATCATAGATCTTGCAAAATTTAATAGAGAGAATAAACATTCTTTTTGAAATTAGATATTACGTCATAATATACATGTAATGGAATTTGTATAAAAATGTGTGATTAAAATAAAATTTTTTAAGCAGTAAAGATTCTCCTTTTCCTCTTTTTACTCTTATTGATATCTCTTACAATTTATAAATAAAATTCTTAATGTAAATGGAAAATATTTCTTTACTTATTAATTTTTTCTCTTGTAATTTATGAATAAATTCTCAATGTAAAGGGGTCTTCAAAATTCAAATTAAATCAACCACAGATCTTTACCACATAATCCTTCAAGTTTGCCCTGCATAGAAAGAAGGTGACAATACCGAACCTGGGAGTTTGACTAAATGTCGAGCTTGTGAACGGCTAAGGCTGAAGGCACAAGAGCGGAGGGGCACGTGGAGGGAGGGAAGCCTCGGATGGAAGAGACCAGATGCACTCCGCGTCGAATGGCGTCAGAATGGCAGCGATGATACAGATGTTACGCGCGCGCGGTGCTCGCTCAGGCGAACAAGAGTCAACGTCGGCGCGGAAAGTCTGACGGCCATTATTATTGGGGGCCCGGCTAATAACGCGTAATGTCGACCGCGGCCGCCCTTTTTTTCGCGCATTTTTATTAGCGTTCCTACCCACCCCATGATGTAGCGCCGCGCTTCCCCTCGCGCTGTACGGTGTGACGCCATAGGTGCGCGGTGCACGCGAAGGCAGAGGAGAACGGATCGGGGCACCACCCGGTTTCGGTGTGACACCTCGCACCCTTCGGGATGACGATTATCGTTTTTAACCCGACTAGAAAAGCCAGTCGGGGCGACAATGGCCGGCCATGATGCGTTAGCAACGGCCATCCAGATGTCGTAAAAATGGCGCGAGGGGGGCGGGAATGGTGGGACCTAGGAAGACGCAGGGAAAAACGTGAGGTACAGAGCGCCGATGACGGCGCATAAACTAAATAAAAACTGTGATACAACCAGCAAATTTCTCAACATGGCTATTCGGTTAATTATATATTCCGCTAATGCTTTGATAGTTCAAATAATATATATTTTAACTGGGAATGAAAAAATATCGTAGGGGGATGCATCGCACGTTAAGATTATTAATTTTAAATCGCTGCAATATTATTACGTTGCTCCAGAAATATTACGATACACATTTCTCTAGAATTCTAATTACGTATATTATTTTATTTTAATTAAAAATAGCTCGTTATGTCGAGTGAAAAAATTTGAGGCTCGAGAAAAATCACGATATCTTACTGATATCGCAAATAAATTCGAAAAGGATTGCGAGAAAATTTTTTGCAAGGAACTTTCGATGTTTTCGGATGTATAAGTGGTATAAGAGCACAGCGAGGGGTAAAAAAAGCCGTCGTTCTCTCTTTCTCTCTCTTTCTCTCTGCGAAATTGCTATCGTATCGCTCGAGAGCGGATAGGAATAAGGGGTATAATCCGCTTCGACCTAGTACCTAATCCCACGAACAAATTTATTGGATTCCCGTCCCTTAAAGCCGAATATGCGCCAAACTTTCGAACGCGTACTTGTTGGAAATGTATCTCGCAGATTAGGGATTCGTGCTATCTCCCGGCCGGGATGCTAAATGTTGCGTGACAATGAACATTATATTATTCACAGGGAAGCAAGAGCTTAGAATATATTAACTTTGAACCGTGGTGATTTGGACGTTTGCCTGAAAAATATGAACAACTTTAATGATGTACTATTCATATTCATTGTTGTAATTCTTAGGTAAATTTTATAGGGGGTGGAGAAGCGCTCTGGGGTCGTAATGGACCTCAAAATAACAACGTGATTGAAAATTATTGTGATGCTGCAAGTTAATAGAGCGAGCCAGTGCAGGTGAACTTCCATCGTTCATTTTAGTCGGCCGACGCCGTCGCGATTAACAGCGTCGAATAATTCGATATAGGGCCGTGGCCAACGGTCGTGTAAAGTCGTATTCAAAGGGTTAACACATTCACCGGCTCGTCGATGACGCGCTTAACGCGCGAGGAACGGCGGCGGACGAGTTCCGGGCAGAACGAGCGCTCTCCAACCGTGTTAAATGGCCGGAAAGAAACGAGGTGTCGACCCCGGGCTGGATTAAAGGCTAAGCGGTGGAATATGGACCGTGCTGGCGGTACCGAGCGCGTACACGAGCAATTCTAGCACGCGTGTAGCATGCGAGATATAGACACCGGTAGCCAGTGGTACGTGAACGCGAAGGGACTTCGCGCGTGTCCGACGCATATTTATCGCGTGTGCATCGATTTAGTACACCCACTGTCGACCGGTTGATCGATGCAACATTGATATAATAATGTGACGACGGCCTTTTCAAGAATATTTATAATGATATCTATTTTCATAAATTATATGTACAGATAACGGTGATTATCGATAGATTTTGCAAGATATAATATATGTATGTAAAATAATGACTAATACATCTCTGATCAGAATCAATAAAGTTCGTTAAATAATTTTGAAATAATAGCTCATGAAAGATACTTTGTAGTAAAATGTTAAATGAATTCTACTTTCTTTCATGTAAATTATACGTCATAAAAAATTGAACGAAACTGAGAACAACGATATTTTATAATTACAAGAAGAAGAATAGACTTTGAGCAGAAAGAAAATTTGAGAAATTTCATATTTTATTTACTAATTAATTATTAATTTGTTGGGTCATATATCAAGAACTCGATACATTACTTAAATTGTGGTTACACAGAAGCGATTGAAAATTATGCATGAATAAAAAAATTACTCTCTAAATAAATAACTTCTATTTCTAACATCTCAATTAATTCTTTAATACAACCTAATTTTCAGTTTATATTTAATATAATCTTTATAGAATAATAATCACATATTTGTAATTTAATTAAAAATCTAACATTAATATAAATCAATGTAACGACATAACTCTCTTTCAGTAAGACATTCCTGAAGATGAGCGACGAAATATATGAAGTTACGGAATTATATGAGGCGCAGAGGCTGATTTTAACTTCCCAAAAGAGCGCATCAAACGGTTAAACAACAGCAATGCGAATTCCACAAATTAACCGGAAGTGGCGTCACGAGCAAATGCAGAGGCGAACACGCGAAAAGTTTAAGAATCGATCGAGCGAACGGACAGGCGGGATCTACAGAGGAGGCGCGCGAAACCGAGCGAAGAGGAGCGATGCAGAAAGGAAAATATTGGAAACTCCATTAGCGGCGGTGCAACCATCCGTACACCGGAATACATAAGCAGTTCCCATAAAGAGTGAGAGGGAGGCAGATGAAGAGAGCATGGCAGCGGGGAAGCGGTGAAACGGCTATGGGGATTATTACGCGATTCATTTGTAACATTCCCTCCCCGTTTCCAGCAGTTACCGCCGTATCTCTCCCTTTCTTCGGGGTCTTTCCCTACGATCTTTTCTCAGTTTCGCTTCTAGGTAGACCCGACAAGTCGGATCCAGAGAGCCGAATCTGCCAAATCTTCTTTGTCATGCATTCCGACGGTTTTCTCTGTTTCATTTTTTTCTTTTTTTTCCATTTTTATTTTCTTTTGTTAAATCTTCTTACAATTTGATTAAATGTCATTTTACAATTGAGGTTTTTTTAATTCTTCGTGTAATGAATTAAGCTCTGTGTGTTAAATATTTTATTAAAATAAAGATACTTTTATTTTAATTAACTGTGCTAGATTTGCCAAGCAATCTTAATGAATCTTTCATTTCTTCGAATTCATATTTTGTTAAGTTTCAAGCTGAAATAAGAAATACATCTGCGCCAGCTTTAAATATTTATTTCGGAAAAACAGGCACAAAATAATTGGAAGAATCTCTCTCAAATAATAATGATGTAAATTGCCGGGACAAAAGATTTCGCGTGACAAAATGAGGTCACGTCGAATCTAACGAGAGCGCATCTCACCTTGTCGTTACGTATTTCTCGGGATTGTTACAGCGGACGGTTGGGCGGCACGTTAATTCGCTTCTTCTTAATTCGACGCGTCGCGCGGAACAACGGATCGCCAGCCACTAAACGCCGTGAAATCGCTCGACGATAACGCGGAACTCGCGCGATTACTTCCGGCCTCTTGAGCCGCGATGTACTTTTGCAAGTTTCGCTCTTCGAGACTTCCACACCCTCCTTCTCCACCTCTTCTTCCTCCACCTCCCGTTCGCCCGATCTCTCGTGCACCCCCGCCGTCTCTCCCTCAGCTGTGCGATGCGGTTAAGCTCCGTTTACGCACGGCGCGTCGCAAGTTCCTCTCTTCCCGATTTCCACGAGGCTTTTCTCGAATCGCGGAACACCGTGGCTGAGTCAGTTACCCCCGGTTCGCGCCCCCCCCGGGTTTGCGTACGCGGATGACACGAGAAACTCGCTAACTAGAAGAAAAGTAACGCTCTCCCAGTATTCATATGTTCAGAACAAATAAGAAATATTTATTCTAAATATTTAATCAAAATACTGAACTATCTAATATTTTGAAACTAAAAATTTATTTTATTTCTATGTACAAATTTTATATCAATTTATATCTCCAGCCGCTGAAGAATTTAAAGTCAATTGACATAAAAAGATTTCAGTATTTTCTATTTTAATTTTAATGTTTTCGTACGTGGCAAATTTGAATTTTAATGCTTAACATATTAGAACAGCTTTTAAGCAGATTTGTTCTAAACTATGCGGAGCTGGAAGAAAATTCTTAAGTCAGCCGTTAAAAACGGGTAGATGTAAAGAAGAAAAAGAAAGTTCGCTCTTTTGTGACGGAAAATATCTATTCTACGTAAAGAGGCTTTAGCGCGACACGTGGAAGACACGTTCTTCTTTTATCGGCGATGTAAGGACGGAGGTACTACGATAGAGAGCGATTAAATGAGTGAGGGGTTGAACTTCGAGGCGCGTTAATGCGTCGAGCAAACTCTACGACGCCTGTGCACAGTTGGTTAAACCGGCAAACATTGACTGACTTTCACGCATTTTGCGTTAATTCGACAATGTCGGAGACGTCCCTGCGTCACTGGCAATATCAGTAATGCCAGTATCAAAGATAATACAATAATAAATAATAACAATCGTATTAGGACACACAATAAAATATGTTTACTAATTTGCAAATATGCAAGAAAAATGACTTAGAAATTGAGGTTCGTCATTTTAATCGGAAAAATTTTATCAATACTTCTCCCTTCCACTTCCCATCTATTTTACTTGAAGGTAAAAAAATGAAGCTCGAATAGAGCTTCAATTATTGAAAACGTGTTCATAATAAAAATGCGACTCTTTTTCTGTATTCTCGTTTTTAGGATGTTTTTATGAAAGAAGAAATAGCCAGATATATAGAATTAATTTTGATCATTTATAAAAGTCATACGATCGATTGTATGGAAATTAACTTTTGATCGACATTTCATAAACTATAAAATAACAAAATTACAGCCAATTTCGCCGAGAGCCATTTTCCATGACAACTGTGCAGGGTCCTTTAGAGGGAAACGAACGGAATTATGCTTAAGCTGCCGCGAAAGCTCAGAATCGAAGTCGTCGTATTGCTAACCGACGTGGCCGCGAGCGATCTCGCGTCGATGCTACAAGCCGCGCACGACGGGCGACCGGAATGTAAATCAAAAGCGGTTTCGAAACTTCTCCCTGATGAACGCGGCGCGGTGGCGACGGCGAAGGCCTTAATTCGTTTACGACTTGCAAAACGAGCCTTCTGGGAGCGCGCAACTGGTAGCCAAACAGTTTGCACGCTGTCACGCACCCCCGTGGCATCCGTGGCTCCCAAGGGTACTGCTGACGAAATAACCGCCCGCGGCGGTTCCGCTTTGTCGATCTTGACGGATATTTAAAGCTTCGTACGACCCGAGAGAAATCATTTGTGGTCTCTTTAATGGTTTGATAATTGAAACAATTTTCGGTATTTGTACAAATTATCTCTCATTATTTGTTTTTTTGCTATTTATTACTGATTACAAACTCTTAAAAAGCAAAGCAAGTTATTTGAAATCTCTCTAGAATCCTATTTAGACTCCATCATATTATTTTTAATTAATTAATCCAATTTTTCTTCTTTAACTGTTATTGGAAAAGAAAGATGCAAGTATTTGTATAAGCGCGCTCGCAAGTCCTTTGAATGCGTAATCATCCAAACAGGCGTAGATTGCGTGCGGATTGACTCATTTATTTCTTTGAAGGTGTATCGTGGATGAAAAAAAGACACTTTGGTCATTGTAAGTCGATGCGAACGCGATAAACATTGTTTCTGATTACGACATGTCTTTTATAGCGGATTCGTGAGAAATGTCGTTATGTTTATCTGGGCTGCCTATGTAGGAACTTGGATTGGAGAAAGGTGGACTACAATTAGTCTCCTTTCGAGGATAATCTAATTTTCATATCAATGCATTCTTCTAGTCACGTAAATTCTAGCTGTAAGATTCTAAACAAGATTTAATATCTATGTAATAAAATTATAATAATAAGTATTTTCGATTAAAAATACTGTTTCTAATATTCCTTGATTAAATTATTATAAATATTTTTAATGATGACAAATGTAGATTGTCTCCTTTAACTTAGCGTCTGTCATTTATAAGTAATTATT
>VBVR01003691.1:0-11242 GCA_011638315.1 Tetramorium parvispinum
TATAAGAGACAGCCCTAGTCCCCCTCGCCGGCCGTCGCCGCCGCAACGCCGCAACGTATCCCTTGTCCCACTCTCCCTACCCGTTTGCCCATCTCTACCCATCCTGATACTATACTTATACCTGTCTAGACGAATGAATCATGCGAGTATTTTGACCCACACCGGCGACGTGGGTGTGGGTGGTACGCGGAAAATTGGGCAGGTTCTACGTATGGCTTCGTCACACATACCCCTTTGAAGAAGCGTCGCCATGAAAATTATTACGGCGTGTAAATCGCCGTCAGGGCCGGTATTACGGTCGCTTTGGCCGTGCGGACTGACGAGAGGGAGGAAGTAGTTCGCTGGCACTTAGAAGATAATTTTGCGCGACAAGTACGCCACATCGACGTGGATATCTGGCTCTCAATGACTATCAGGAATCTATATTTATACAGGAATCTCGCCGAAATACTTTGCAGATCCGCTGTGCCAAGGTTACTTACATCGTAAATCATCGCTGCATGGCAAAGCGGGAAAACCTATTTCTCTCTCTTGTCAACGCGCGTATGAAAAGATTATTTTTAATGAAGCTAAAATCGTGAGAGGAAAATATACCGTTCTATCGTTTGAGGGAAGTTCTAAATACTCGAGACAATAATACTTTCCTTGCCGATGCATCTTCGAACGTGGTAAATACTGACTTAAACTTTAAAGTTTCTTCCAGGATCGTCCAAGTGTCCCCTATGATTCCAGTGACCTCATTCTTGTTTATGATGATGTACGGGTGCATCTGAAAGGATCTTGTGAATGACGTTGCCATCGTCGGCGGTTTCGCACTCGGCAATCAAGGAGTTAATTCGATCTTATGAGGCATAAAAGGGATACTCACGAAATCCGTGGCGACAACGAGGGTCTTTCCACGCAAATCGCTTATTGCGTTAACGCTACAGAGAGCAGTGTTGTTCGATCTTAGCGCTTCGAGTTGCTCGAATTCCCCCGTGATCGCGTTCCAAAGCGAAACGTGTCCCGGTATTCTTCTTCTTATATTCCTGATTTCCGCTCTGTTCCGCAGGAGTTTTATGCACATCTCCGCTGCGACACATGATAGTATCATCTGCAACGATCGTCACGATTGGATGACGAGATTAAATAATGGCACTCGCGAATGAAAAATATTAATTTAAGAAATTATTTAAATTAAAATGTTGCGAAAGAATAAAATATTCCCATTTACTGCACCGATAGTAAGAGGTATTTCATCGTGGTAGCTTCAGTATTTCGCTCCGAGTACTGCTGGCGAACGCTTCCAATGCTACTGCGCGAATAAGGCAGAAATCGTTTACGTGAATTTGCCTTTTGTGTACGTGTAGAGTACTAATTGACAAGTTTGACGTGAGAGGTGAAAAGCTTTGGTTGTGCTGTGTCAATTATAGATACGTAAGTATGAAGAAAAATCAATGTGATATGTATAATATATAAAGACGAAAAATTAAGCTTTTTTAGATTTTTTGTAACAGTACATTTATTATATAGTATATTTTTATTCAATACTAAATTTATTGATATTTTGATTTTACAATTATTATAATAGATTGATAGATTTGCAAAAGATTGATACATAAGCAAATCTTTGAGTCATTTCTGGAAAATTATGCATTCGTAATTGGCAATTCCCAGTCATTTAATTTCGGTAAAGAAAGATTAAGTGATTACGAAGTAATTCGATCTTTATCTCTGCATTATTTCCTGCTGATATGATAAAGAGACTTCAGATAATATATTTCAATTTCATTCTATCGAAAAAATAAATTATTTATGAGAATGACAATAAATGTTTTAAAATTTATATCTATTATCTAAATATTATATGCCACTTTTCATTAACAAGAAAAGAGAGAGAGATTATAAACTAACGCTGCGGCTGAGGAAGACTTCAATGCTTGGCGAACGCTGTAACGCAAATAATAAGTTTCTTCAAATAATGTGAATGATACTTGTTTTTATATTTTTATTATTGCATATCGAATGTTTTATCTAATCTAATCAATGTACTTTTGATGTCTTGATAAATAAAAAGCCAATTTTTTTCTTATTGAATATCTTATAAAAGATTTATTTGTCGCAAATTTTTAATTTTTAATATAAAATAATATAAAAAGTATCGTGATAATGGAGCCTTAATTAACTATTTACAAATTTATTGTATTATTCATTGTGTATACAAGTTTATATCGAGAAGCAAAAATTTCTTATGTATTATATTCTTAATTCAACTACTGAGCATGTTGAATCACACTGTTCATAAATAGTCTTGTTTGTACAATAATTAAAATCTCTTGCAGTTTAATTTGTAATTTTACATGCGAAAAAGAAAAAGTTATTTTGCATGAGTCGCTAAGATGATGTTTTTATAATTGAGCTATTGTGAAAAATTCTTAAGTATATTTGTTGACTGTAGTAGCTCTAAAGATTATTAATTTATGTTACATGTACTCTTAACTTGTTTTCTTCATCTCGTCAATATTGTAAGACATCTATAAATTGTCTGCTACTTAAATACGACAGCCAGTTTCAGTTTTGATTGATCGATATCAAAGTATTAATATCGTTATCAAAGTATCATATTAATACTGTCTGAGCTTAATATGTTAATATTGTCAATTTGCTATTTATCGATTACACACAAATTATATTGTTTTATTTATGTTACGTTATAATACGATATTTCTAATTGCAGAATGCGATTCTATTATCAATATATATATATATATATATATATCTTTCTCTATAACGTCTTGTTTTACGTTTAACTTATATAGAAAGGAAACGTGCATTAGTTAACTTGGTTCCTTCAAAAGAAGTTAGAAGCTGAAGAGGAAGAAGACTCGCGGATAGTATATCGATAACGGCGATCTGACGGATGGAGTCTCGTCAAAAAGGAGGATCGCGCGATCGCACAAAGATCAAAGCGAGATATCTTCGCCGAAGCTATAAGCAATTCCGTTCCCAATCTCCGCGGAGAGGATGCAAATTATTATAATTGATTCCAGAAAAGAAACGATGGGAAAAGAAGTAGGAGAGATATGGAGATTGGTGTATGATCAGGCGTCTATAAAATTTTATTGAACGACATAATGCACCTTCAGTAGTGCAGGGGGCGATCCGTCGTTCAACTTTAACCGGATATAATGAAAGAGTCCGTCGCCGATCGAAGGTACTCATTACTTTACCGCGATCAATGCGTTATCGGACAGGCACAGATATCGTGGAGATTTCGATGAGCCGAGTGTTGTTCGCTTTTCATCTGCCGGCGCTCGCGGACGCCCGCAGATCTCACGAATGTCGATTTTAACTGAAATAAATCATTTTACCGTTAAAGACGCACCTTGGGCGCCCTTTGTATCCTCTCTCCCCCAATCGTTCGATCGGTCAGACAACATTTATCAAATGTGTTATCGTCGACAGTGAACTTACATCTTCCGACATGTTTTAGAATATGTATTAACTGCTCTCTCATATCTTCAAAAGCTTCAATACGGAAAGGCGGGAGATCTTCCTGCGTGTATGTTTGTTTGCGTGTGTGTGTGTGCAGAGAGAGAAGGAAGCTTATTCTTTATCATCGAGATGGCTCGAAAATATGTCTCGGCCCCCGCCTTTGCAATGTAAAAATCTATCTTGCCCAATAGCGCGGTTCGGACGGTACGAGACGATTCGTCGCTCCGTTGCCCCCGATGCAATCGGCCGCGCCTATCCGAAATCTCCGCCGGTTTCGCTCGCGACGGAGATGTATGCGGAATGCGAAAGGATCGGCAGGCGTTTAGAAATACACGACGCACGGTGCATCTTCGATTTGCGCGCATTTGAGATTTGAATCTCTTTCCAGATCCCATTTGGATTTCAAATGCCGCGGGACCACGGGCCCTGGTCGGCGCCGGCTATCTCGCATTCACCGGACCCGATCTCCTCCCTTTCTCCTCCTCCCGCCGTCATATTGCGCTATCGTGCATCGCCGACGTGGGCCCCTCGAATCGATTCTGGTGTGCTCCTGCGTCTTGTGCCCTCGATTTCGAGATAGGCGTAAAAAGATTCGGTCAATTGTTTCGCACGGTCAAGATCCGTGCACAAATTGCACGGATATCGACACGTGTGCAATCGACAGCGAATTTGAAAGTTTTATATAACATGAGAGAGGAAGAGAGAAGGAGGAGAAAAGAGAGAGAGAGAGAGAGAGAGAGAGATAAAGCGATGCATACCGAGCGATATCTTGTTCGGTTGTTCGCGTGGCTTGAAAAATGAATAAGAAAAAGTTCGTAGCCGGATGAGAGCTGTTACATGCCGCACAACTGTTATCGTAGAATTTTAAGATTATTAATAATCTAGAGATTTTTCGCTAACAAATATAATGCCTAATTTTATATTTCTAGTATATAATATTGTATATTAATTTTAAGTTAACAATATTAAATTTTTCACTATACTATTCATGTTCATTTCTTAACTTTTCGAAATTATCCGATATGAATAATTATAAGATAATTATAAGTTATAATAGAACGTACTCATTTCTAACAGATTTCGTTTCTCTTAATTATTGACTTTTATTTCATTTAAAAAATTTGTAAATTTTCTTTCAAAATCAAATTAGTCTTTACTTTTTATATTAAGACGCGTCACACTATTTAATTGTGATTATTTTAAGAAAAAACCGACCTTTTGAGCAAAAAGTGAGTAAAAATCCGTCTTGAGCTCAGTTCTCGTAAAGCGAATGCACCTTCGATTCAGTACAATCTTGCTCGTCTACATCGTCGTCTGAATAAGATCTAGCCAAGAAGACAATGTTCTACATTTTCAACACTTTAAAATATTACATTGAGATTCGTATGTAAGAGCGCCATCGTTTCTCGTTAGCGTTCGTGATACGAACAATGCATAAAACATTTCTATGCGGCCAGCGACCGACAAGGAACGCACTTTCGCATTTTTTTTCACTTTCATGCTCCTTATTGTATCGATTTAACGTTTCAGATATTGAAAAGAGAATGAATTGTAGCAGTTGTATTATTATAATGGAAGTAATAATAATAATACAATAAATATTATATTGTCATAATATAGATATTAACGATATTAATTTGCGAATTCTATTTATGGTTTCTTTTTCGTAAAGAACAATCGGGAAAGATATCGATGAATTTCAAACCATTCCTTTTTTTTTTTAAAGAGTACCACGACCTCTTTCAGTCTCATGCTAATCAAGGAAAGTTAAACAAACATTACATGATCGCGATATTTCTCATCGTGATGATTTAATTCGCTGGCACCAACATCGCCCAGTCACACATCGATGCAGAAGTGATGGATGGCAACCGGGTGGACTGCCTGGTGCCCGGACCCTTTCGACTGTTGTAAAGCCGGTACTTTGACGGCCCCGCCGCGTCGGCCGGCGATTTGCAAGCCGGCGCGTAGAGGAGAACGAGAAGCTAAGCATCGCTCTCTCTACGCGCGCGAGGGAATCGCAGCGGCGAGCGACCAGGGGGAGAGGAAGAGTTCGTACATGAGGAACGGTGGGGTATGACGGGTCGCGCCGGGTGCGACGGTCGGGAGTGCGGGTTCGTGAGAGGGCGGCAGAGGGGAACGGCACTCGCGGCGGCGGCAGCGGCAGCGGCGGCGGTGGCGGCGGCAGCGGTGGCGGTGGCGGCGGCGGCGGCAGCAGCGACGGCGACGGTGACGGCGACGGCGATGGCAGAAAGGGTTGGGAGAGCGGGGAATACCGAGGGAAGGGAAACGCGCAGGGGGGCATTCGTTGGCGGCGGGTGTAGGTATACGTTTGGCCCCTACGTAGACGCGAGTGCGTAAGATACTACGGCGAGAGAACCGCACCGAGACGGAGAAAGACGCCGCGGCGTACGCGAAGGAGGGAGACAGCGTGATAGCGGAGAGGACAGAGGGAGAGAGAGAGAGAGAGAGAGAGAGAAAGAGGGAGAGGGAAGAAGAAAGAAGAAGAAGAGAGAAGGAGACTTCCACCTCGGACATATATGCGGTGAGAATTCGCGCCTCCTGTCTCAGTGCTTGACAGGCCGGCAAGCTCTTAAGATCCATCGGGGGTTCTACCAATCCCCAATCTGAGCCGCTACCCACACCGTCACGCACGCACCGTCCTCCGCGATTGTTCTCCACGGGATCTCGCCGTCGAATTTTGGTGATCGGCAGCCTCGAACCTCGAGGCTGGAGCACGAGAGACTTGGTACCCGTGACAGTCCGGTCACCTGCTGTCAGCCGAGACCAGAATACCGGAAGTGGACAGGAAGGAAGGACGAGGAATCACGCGGGACAGACAGGGGAAGATAGGGCACGGCTTACTTATTCGCGAAGGGCCGAGGTAACCAGTTTGGATTTGGCGCTATGACATCCAGAGTGTGTTTGATGGGGAGCAACAGGATCTGTCACTGAGTAATACGCGCGTCTCAGAGCGACTGCAGATTGGCGCTAAGGGCTGAAGGTCACGAGAATGCAGCCGGCCATATGATTGTCCAGGACACTTTGCACCAAGTCCCGCCAAGATACTAAAGTGCCTTGTGATTCTCTCTCTCTCTCTCTCTCTCTCTCTCTCTCTCTCGCGGTGATTGGTGTGCGTGAGAACGGTTTTGGTGAACCCCAAAAAGTGGAGCGGACTGCTCGGAAAATATACTGACGATTCTCTCTCTCTCTCTTTCTCTCTTCCTCTCAATCTAATCGCATCTTCTGCGAGTAATCGAGGGGACTCGAGTTTTCCACAGAGTTAATAAATTCGTGACGTAGGAAGGAAGAAAGCGAAACTGGATCGTGCAGATCGCGATCGTGATCGAGGCCGGTCGCCCAGTTCCGGCGGAATACCGACTTCAGGGCACGATAAGGGGACCAGGCGGCTACTGAAAGTGGAGAACATATGGTTGCGTAAGTTCAGGAAGAAGCTGACGCCGCGAGATAAACGACGAAGAAAGAGACTTTCTTCGCGGATGAAACCGGAGCTACGCGGAAAGAAGTAGAAGAGGACAGAGCTTAGAAGAACATTGAAGAAGAAAGAAGAGGTTTTTTTTTTCGTGAAGAAGATCCAACGAGAGGGTAGAAGCAATAGGGAAGATACTAGTGTAGGGAATATTAGGGATCAACGAAGGACAATTTTATTAAAGGAAATTAAGAAAAATTCTAAAATCTTGCCTGGAGAAGAGACAAGAAGTTGAGGAGAACGACGATGCCATTGATCATCTGATCGTTCCTTTCGCTACGAAGGCCGATCGTAGAGCTTGATCCGACCAAGGGCGACCTTGAACAAGATGGTCACGAGGGCGCTGCTATTACTCTCGCTGGTCCTTCTCGGTGCCTTCGACGCGCCCGGCATCGAGAGAGCCCACGTTCGGCACTTGGCGATGGCCGGTAACGCCTGCAACGCCTGTAGGATGCATGAAGAAATTCGCGCGATTAGTTTAGAAGCGATCAAGGAGCAGATCCTGAACAAGCTCGGCCTGAAGCAGGCGCCGAATATGACGGGCCGGGCCCTGCCGAGGATCCCGCCGATCTCGAAGCTGATGGACATGTACGGGATGCAGGCCGATCAGCCGCAGTCACTCGAGCCCGGTATCACGCACCACGAGGAGGTCGACGAATATGCCGCGAAGACGGAGAGTGTCTTTGCCTTGGCGCAGCCTCGTAAGTTTCTTCTTCCGTTTCTTCTTTCTTCTGCATACAGGGTGCCTCCCTGGGAAAGAGAAAGCAACCGGAATAAATAGAATTCAAATAATGTCGCTTTATTTTGTTTTGTCACGTTTTCCCCACTTTCGTTATCATTTCCGAGATATAGTTACTTTAGTTCCGTGAGGCAGTCTGTATTATTAAATTTAATAATTTTATGGATTTGGTGTACATTTTTATAATTTTGTAAAAACTACAGCTTACTAGAAATTAATTCTTATTTATTTCTGTAAGAACAATATTGGTATGAATTGGTAGAGAATTTGATTCTCTATAGTTGATTTTTTAATTCAATAAAAGTTTAAAGATAATTTTACTTTAATATTTTAAACAGTTTATGTTTTATTAAAAATTCTGTTAAGTAATATTTTTATTAAGCTGTGTTAATCTTAAAGAATAAAAAAGTACTAATTTCATTATCTAGATAGTTTGAACTTTTACGACACATATAATTTTAAAAACTAAAACCAAATATTGAAACACTCAAGTATTGAAAATCGTGGAAAGTACCATTATGCACAGTATTTAATTAATTATTCCCTCGCAATGTAGAGTGCATGATCTTGAAATTCTTTCGCAATCAATTATCAAACGCAATATCTGTACTTATCACTTGTCGCGATACTCTTTTTGCGAGATGTTTAGTCTGATGCACGGCTGCAAAAACTCGTTATGCATATCTCAGGAAAAGGTAGCGTTATCCCAAAGATCATGCCAACTAGGCGCCACGGTTCGCATAGAATTAATTACCGCGAGTAATATTTCATACGTGACACCGATCATGTTTTCCTTGGCAACGTCAAAATAAATTTACCTCAGCGACTCGGCGATCCGTCCGGCGTGACTCGTGCATATGCACGCTCTTGCATCCAACATTGTACGTACACTGAATTGCATCGTATTATCGCCGCTGATGAGGATCTCGTAACAGTGTCGAAGTAACAATTATATAACTGGCTCTCACATCCGACATTCTCTGTTAACTTTACGATTTATCCGACGAGTACCGTATAATTCATCTGCTACATCCCTTTATTTATGTCCTTTTAAATAAAAAAAAGATATATTAAATAAGAATATCAAAAAATGGCACAGATCTGAGTGATGAATCAGCGAAATAGCGTGAAATTCCAGAGAACATGTTTGATTATTTTTTTATTTTCACAATGAATAGAGTACAGTTTATAAACTTTAGAGAGTCATCCACTTCAGAAATACCCTCTATCTATACTGAAGATATTTAAAACTCATAGATTCTGAATTTGGAAGTTTCTCTTTTTCTCAGCCCCTGCTGGGCAATTGTGAGAATTGAATTGAGAGAGACTACAAACACGTGACGATAAATATTTGAATAATTAATTCTGACATTGTGTGTTCGCGTAAGTTGCAAAAATATATACGCCTGCAGCTACTGACAATCATTGCCGGGATGGAAAGAATGAGAGAGTATCCGATGATACAAGGCGCACAGTATATTAATGTAATTGACAGATTACAATGATTTATCATCGATTGCTTCTAAGACACGCCGAAAATTAGAAACCAAAGGCGACAGTCGGGGACCAAGGAGGTCAAGGATACCGCGTGTTTTCGGGGACACCCTGTATGCGTTCCGTGCATAATATACACTTGTTAAGGAGCAGAAGGAGCTCCAAACGATCCGCCGCCGCACGAGTCCCTCGGGCGAAACTGTCTTCGAGCCACTTGCCGCTAAGCACGTAATAGTGGCGGTAGAACCGCAACCTGTTATTAAGGCCCCCGTGTTCGCGAAAAAAGAGAGAGGGAGAGAGAGAGTGAGTGAGTGAGAGAGAAGCGAAAAAAAGAACGAAAAAGAGAAAGGGGAAGAAACAAAATAAGATCAACGACCTGCTTAGGAACTCGGATCGACGAGGGAGACCGATCGTGGTCTCGCTAACCGCGAGACTGGCGTGCTTTCTTTCTGGGCGAATCTGAATTTTTTATAAGCGTAATATGCCCCGAGCACGACGGCGAGCTTACCGGCGCGGCACCGGCCGCATTGTAGGCGATTATCGCGTATCGCGCGATTACAGACACTTTGGCATTCCGATAAAGCGTTGACTTATTATTATCTATATCGCGTCAATTATAGCTTTATTTTCCAGCGCCGCAAAATCGGGATACGCGAGATTCGAGATCGACGGATTCTTCCAACGGACTCCCGTTACACTGCCGTCGCATCGGCGGGCAGATTACTAATTATAAGTATCGAAGGCTCATTCGCGACGATAATGAGATATTACTCGCTTTTTTGCGCAAAAGATAAGCCACAGAGAAGCGAATAAGTTGGGCAATTTGCTATTAATAAATTAAAATGACGGTGAAAGTTTTTTTTCTTTTTTACTATCATATAGATAATTTTATTCCAAGGCGTGAAAATATTCACTTTGCATTTGACCTTAAAAACGAAAAAAAAAAATTTATAAAGATAGGTCGCAAAAAATTCTTTTAAAATATATTTTATGATCGAAATAGAATTCTTTATAAAGTATTTATTAAAAAGAATTTTTTCCAAAAAAAAGTAGAGAAACATTCCAAAATATTTGATTTAATTTGTCCATCTAAAGAAAAAATAGGCTGCTGTACTGTACTTTATAGATCGCATTCATTTGTAACTAAGAACGTTTCTATTCTATACGGTCCGAGCCCTTTACAAGTCACCGCATCTTCTATTGTACAGGTTAAAGTGCGACAATCGACGTCGTATTTGCTTCCTAAACTGATCTTGCCGCAGTCTTGCAGCAGTCGAAAATAAGTGTGCATATATTTAGCATTTAGCATTGCGCAGATAAAGCGACGAAGCGCGAACGAGAGTTCAAAAGTTACGCCCACTGTCCAGCAATATCGGTGAGATTAATAGCCGGAACGACTTAATGAAAAAAAATTATATGCATATATACTTGTGATAATTTGCGATGCTCTTAAAATGTATAGTGCGTGAGTACTATGCGTAACACGCGCGACCTGCGCCTCGAAAGCGCCAGGTCTTGGATTCGGTCGCTGTCGGTGTCGTCAGAAGTACTTGGAATAGAATTTAGAATAGAAAATAGCGTCGAAAGTGCGGCGAAAGAAAAAAATGGCTAGCTGGTATCACATACGCGACGGGTTATCGGTAATAACCTCTTGTCTCTCAGGCCGATCATCTCGGTTCCCGCGGCGGGGAACAATTTTTGAAAAATTGCGTCCGTGCGTGCGAATTTTCTCTTGCATGTATTTTCATATATATGTACACTCTTGCCTTTCTGTATTCATCTTCGTGAACATTTTTATCTGATTTCGGGACGATGACATTGACATATGTAAAATTCTTTCAAATCTATTTTTATAGGTATCTTCTTTCATTTTTTCCTCTTACTTTCTTTTCTTCTTTCTTCACTTCTTTCTACTTCTTTTATTTAGATTTACTTTCATCTCTTCTCTTTATTTTTAATAAATTAACAAATTTTTAACAAATTAAAATTTTATTATATCCTATAATTAAAAAAAATGAAATAACATACTTGATTCAAATTAATTA
>VBVR01003692.1:0-16645 GCA_011638315.1 Tetramorium parvispinum
AAGTAACTACGTTACCGTTACAGTTACCAAAAAAAAGTAACTGTAACGGTAACTACGTTACAAGTAACTCGTTACTTAACAACTCTAATTTATGATAAATTCTTATAAAAAAACTTACTCGAAAATTAATTTCATTTGTATAATCCTACTGCAAGATAATAATTAAATTAATTATATTATTTTCGATCCAAAATATTCCCACATGACCTCGGGTTGTATCATCGTTTATTAATAATAAATTCGCGGATTGATTTCGCAACAAAATCGCGAAAAGAAAATGCAAATATTGAAGCTATTGAATGTTCTAATTCGAGTTAAATAACCAAATTCTTTACAGATGTATTATATTATAACATTTAATGACAGATAATTTTTATATAACAATAATTTTTATATTAAATCATATTATTAATCATATATATATATATATTGTATATATATATAATTATATACTAAATCAACCTAATATAATAATCGTTTCATTAATTAATCTGATAATTAAAAACTTGTTTTTAATTAACAGATGTTTACCAATTGCAATGAAATTTAAGAGCAATTTACGATGGATTTTCTTAGAAAACGAACTTTGACTTCGTCAATATTTTTGTGTCTCATTCCGTTAATACGAATAATGACCCAATTATAAACATTTAAGACTTTTTTTATCTGTCAACTAAAAACATCCATTTTTATCACAGTCGATAATATATTATATTAATATCTTTTGATTCTTTGTTTTTGTAAAGAGAAATACGATAAAATAAAATGTCCGGGTCGATTAGCGTATTATGAGGCTATCGGTTGTAGCCCGATATATGAAAAAGAGGACGATTGTTGCGTGACAAAATACAATTATGGTGATCTGCTAGAGAGATCCCCTGCCAAATGTTATGCTAATGGTAAATCGTATGAGATCGGAGAGAAAATCAAAGATGAGGATGCGGGTCCTTGTTTCACTGAGTGCACTTGCAAGGAAGAAGATCGACAAGGAATGTAAGTAAAGACTTTAAATTAATTGTTTAATTGTTGTCTTGTTTTAATGTTTTAAGATTGTTTATTAAAATTTCATAATTGCTTTTAATACAGTTTTTATAGAGTCGACTTTGTATACACGTTAGAAAATTGTTCCGCAATTCAACCGAAACCAGGTTGTTATACAAGATCTGTGCCAGTGTCAAGTTGTTGTTTCAGAGAGGAAGTTTGTCGTAAGCATATAAATAATCTAATTAAGAGATTTATAAATTTTTTAAATATGTTCGTGAAAAATTGATAACTTTAGCTTTTACGCATCTAAATATTATATATTTGTATCATTATATTCTTTCTCGATGAGGAATGATCATAATTAAAAATATAAATTTAAAATAATTTTACATTTTGATATCCTCTTTTAAGCTAATATATTTATCGAACTTTATTATCCAGAAAATTACAAAATAAAATTACTTTAGTATAATTAAATTTCATGTTTAACAATAATAATTTGCTTGCCGACAAAAAAACATTTCTGTCATAAAATAAATGCAAAATATTTAAATAATGTCATTTATGTCATAGCTGAAAATCCCGAAGACAGAGCAATCTGTAATGTGGACGGAATAGAATATAAGGATGGCGATACTTTTTGGGATAAAACTGATCGAAGTATAAGATGTATATGCTTACCGGGCTATGAAGGTAAAAATCTTAGGCACTGTTCTTTTAAATTTTTCAGTGCTAAATACTTGAACATAACGCATACATAAAATATAACAAAATATAAACGAATTGTTAATTTTTAATAAAACAGGTGTTATTAAATTATGGAAATTTACATGAATGCAATATTTTAATAAATAACTATATTTACTTACTTATTTCTCGCAAAATAAATCAGTAAATTAAATAATGCAACACTTGTAAATCATAAATATATGAATATATTAGTCATAATATTAAGACTAAATTCAGATTTTGATATTTTATATTTCAATCATGCTTGTAGTAATTCTGTAATATAAAATCCTAATTAAAAATTTTATAATTTTTGTTTACGTCCTCTTTAAAAAAATATTATGGTTTTAGGGAAAAATGTGGAATCTTTCTGCACAAAACCTAGACGCCCAGATTGCTATTTCAGTTTGGTAAACAACAATCTTGTTAATAACTGCGCTCCAATTTATGATTTTACTCAATCGCCGCAGACTGATTGCAGCATAAACGAGAGATGTCGTAAATTCACAAGTTATGTACAATTTTGCATATTACGCACATGTATGCCAATGTTATCTAAGCATTAACTTTTTTTTAGAAAATGTTAATGACACTGTTATTCACATTGAGAACAATTCGAAATCTACCGATGATATGTTTCATTTGAATAATTTAAAATAATACTCTTGAGGATTTGACCTGATCTTTTATTAATTTTACTAATTATCAGATTTTTAAAAGATTTTTAAAAAATGTGAAGATGTATTTTATACAAGTTAATTTGTTTAAAAACAATTTTACTTATTTATATTTATCTATTTTTTTCA
This sequence comes from Tetramorium parvispinum, assembly GCA_011638315.1. Lineage (NCBI taxonomy): Eukaryota > Metazoa > Arthropoda > Insecta > Hymenoptera > Formicidae > Tetramorium > Tetramorium parvispinum. The sequence goes on from VBVR01003692.1 coordinate 2,520, forward strand.
AATATTTTGGTTTTGGAAACTGTTGTATATAAATATTCGAATATAATATCTTAGAATTAATTTCATCACATACAGCGGATTCGTTGAGATTTGTTCTTTTTATAGACGTTTGTTATTTCGGCAATTTGACCATGCACCGCGGCGACGAGTTGAATCGAGATCTTGGTCCTTATTTATGCACTAAATGCGTTTGCGAAATACCTCCTCTACCGACTTGTCAGCGTTTATCGCGGGACGAATGCAATATCGCATACTATTAGCATGGGTATGGGCTAGTTGTCAATTATTAAAAATATCTGTGGTAATGTGTTTATTATCATTATTCAATTCAGGATTTTGTAATAAGTTAATGTGTAAAAACTTTTCTACGTATATATAAAATATTCTCATGTAATTTGTTTCTCTTTTATTGATTACAATAAAGACATGTTTATATATTGCACGTTGAAAAAATATGAATTACAAATTTTCTGTAATGATTTCTTTTAAATTATAATGATACATAATAAAAATTAGGGATTTAAAACAAACCATGGAATGGCAAGTATTTTCAAAGTGAATTTTATTATTATAGTGAATAATTGAAAGTTTTTCATTATTATTTATTATTCAATTTTGCTTAATAAACTGTAACGCGACAAATGTTTTGCGCATTTAAAAGTCTTCTTACCTTCGATCTATATACATCAACTTATTTAAGGTTATCACTATTATCAGTTTCGTTATACAACACATTTATCGATGAAAATGTTAGCAATTGTAATTGATATTAATATCTAATCTAATGTAATATAATATATTACGTTAGAATGATTACATTTGATTATAATATATTATTTCTGTATAATTCTAATTCTAATGTTTTATTTATCTAATTCTAATTCTATTCTGCAGTATATTATGTTCTTCAGAATTGTTCCACCGGTAATTTTTGTGATTATAATATTACGATCTCAAATATGCTTTCACTTACAGTGCGCACTGACACTGTAATAATCTACATATTAGGGAAATTAATTTCTGTTTTAGACATCGTCTGCTTAGTAATGTGCATAATTTTGTCACTGACACTTCTCAAATTACTACAGGCATAACTAGATTTACTAGTACATTTTGCGTTAGCTCACGATTCGTAATTTGTGATCGAGAAATCTATGAAGCAAGTAGTATCGAGATGGTAATTGATCAGACATAATATCCATTAACAGATTTCTTCGTTTTAGTTACACAATGTATTTCCTTCCTTTTCCTTTTAAAATTTAATTATACGTCTATTTTATTTTAGAATGAAATTGATGCGATAGAAACAGTAAAAAAGATATGCCCCTCACGGAGCAGTAGAAATGAACTATATTGGTCGGACAGTATTTAATGAAATAAATGTAAAGCTATATAACTCAAATATATAATTTTCTTAACTGCAGAAAGAGTCTTTCGAAGCTGTTACTTCCGCAATTAATAAATATAAAATATATTATAAATTAAACACATTTATTAAATGAATTGTTAAAAATTGAAGATTTATTACTGCTTGCTATAAATCTTCTTGTCTTTTCTGTAAACTTTATTCACGATTCTTGTTGGATTCCGTACATGTAATATTTCGTAGTGAAGGGTGCAATTATTATAGGTATCTTATAACGAGGATAAAAATCATGATGATGAATTTCGACAAGATGATTTGGTACATAAAGCGTACGCGAAGATGAAGAATCGTGAAGAATTTGTGTCGACTTTGCATATATAGGATAGAGGAGATATATTACGTAGAGTCGGATCGTAAACTGGTAACATCCGCCAATCAAATCCGTCTGTCTATGTGTGTGACCTGGCCTAGAATCGAAAGCTCTTCTATACTGAAGAGACGGTAATTTATCTTCGCGCTGCATCGCGCCTGTATTATGCAACGTATTGATTCAGCCATGAGTACTTCGGTTAAAAAAAAAGAATTCTCATGTAGAAAGAAATTCAAAGGATTAAATAATTCAGACTTTCTATGTTTAAATTAGCCCTTTTGTGATACATCTAAATCCCATTTGAAAATTAAAGACTCAATAATAGCATTCATTTTATTATGAAAAAAATGTTATTATACATGTGATATAACAAAAAATTTAAGAACAAAAGATAATTTGAATCACAAAAAAAGTTAAACCAATGTTACTTCTTTCAAGAGCAAGAAGATAAATAAAGAAAAAATTCTCGCGCTATCTTCTAATTCGATCCAAAATCTTCTCGTATTCAATGCCTCAGGATTCACGAAAAATACAACACTTGTAGCATTGCGTGGAAATTAATAAATGCGAGATTAAATTTCGATAACAGGCGCGTCTATTATCGAACATCATTTTGCACGGAAAACAGCGCAAGGGCGGCGCACTTGAGAGGGAGAAACAGAGAGAGAAAAGGATAACAGCTCGCGACCTGCTCTCGAATCAGCATCCAGGGCTGCGCGCGTCAGGGCTCGCAGCTTCCACCTCTGTCTCTCCCTCGGCCGCTGGATCCCCGCGTTCGTCCACCCGCGCCGCCACTCTCTCTCTCCCGTCTCCGACGTTCAGTCGCACCCTCGCCTCGCGCACGGCGCGCACTCCGCACGCCTTCGCACTTCGACACGCGCCGGAAACGCTCGCATCATCGACTGGCAGCTAGCGAGGAAGAAGGTTCCGCGCGGAAGTGATAAGGACACAAAGACCCGAGAAACATCGAGAATGAGGCTCCTCGCAGTTGCCCTGGGTTTCCTCCTTCAGGCGTGGATTGTGTCCTGCGGGGTACGTGATAAAACGGGGCGGTGGCGGAGCTGATCTCGAACTTGAGGGGGGAGGCTCGAACGAACAACTATGTTTCCTTGAAAACAAAAATTTAAAATATCTGAAGAAATATGACAGAAATTTATTATATTTTTTTACAATTAATACTCTAAAATAAAAAAATCAGACCATGTCTTTCAAGAATTAAATAAAACTCGATCAAAGCGAACAGAAGATCGGGGGGTTGTTTTTCTTAATTCCAAACGGTTGGGAATGAATTGTATCTTCAATAATATGTATGACACTTTCTTTTGAATTCATTGATATTTTTCAGGTTATTTTGGGGATAATTATGATTATGATCTACTGGATTTTTTATTCAACATCGCGGAAACGAAATATCCTGTCACAGACTCGAGTTATAGGAATTTTATTACGAGTTAGGGAAATAAAAAATAATATTGAAATAATTATAAAAATAATCCAATATTGAAAGAAAATAAGGATGAAGAAGAATAATTGCATTATGACAATATTTCTTTGATAAATTATTGTATATAAAAAATGTATCATAATATCCGCCACTACAGCGTTTGTCTCTCGACTATCTATCTCGACTACTGTCTATTAGTCTCAATAACACCGATCTATTTTGCAGACGAGACCCAGCTTCGTTTCCGATCAGATGATCGCGACCGCAGCCAGTGTCGTGAACGCCTGCCAAACGCAAACGGGAGTTGCCACAGGTATATTACAACGGGAGAGAGTTCATTCACCTCCGGAGTGAATGCAATTATCGATCGCACTTTTAATTAACGCGACGACGCATAAAGTTACAGCATACTTAAGCTCGTAAAACTAAGCTTTCTTGCTTCGAATTAAATTGGTACAATGATTTTTTTATTCTTTCAAAAAGAGTTACAGTAGTCTTATTCTGTTAACACATTCGAAAAACATAAATACATCCAATTCGAGTTTCAAAAATTATATATTTATATATATATATTTTTTTTAAAAGTAATTTTTATTATTAAATACATTTAAAAACTAATTTTTATCGTATATTTATGGATGTGTTAAATACATATGGAATATATATGTCCTATATTTTTTAGCCGACATAGAAGCGGTAAGAAACGGTCAATGGCCGGAAACACGCCAATTGAAGGTGAGTACCGATGCGCGTGGCGCGTGAATTGCCAATTACGTCTGACAAAAAAGACAGAATCGTTATCCCAGCATAATCGACCAGCATGATCGACGAAATGCAGAGATACGAAGGCACTAAAGGTCGATCCGATTTCTGATCTGATTTCTCGCAGTGTTACATGTATTGTCTCTGGGAACAATTCGGCCTGGTCGACGACAAAAGAGAGCTAAGTCTGAACGGGATGCTGACGTTCTTCCAGAGAATACCCGCTTATAGAGCCGAGGTCGAGAAAGCGATCAGCGAGTGCAAGGGGATCGGTAACTATTTGGGTATCTACTGTCCTTTTTCTTTTTCATTTGTCCCGCCGATCGATTGGGTGTGCTCGAAACTTATGAAATGTGAAATAATCCTCTTAGAAGTATTACTGAAATTATTGTATTATTAGCTTGCTTCCAAATTGAAAGGATTTCAAATTAATAAAAATAAAGTTGATAGTTTAAAAAAAACAGGAAATTTAAATTGATAGTCATTTAAATTGATAATAATTAAGAGGAGAAAGAAATTGTGATCGAAACATTCCCTTAAAAATGTTTTTACGTTTCTTAAATTATTATATTTACGAATGAAAACAAGCCTCTTCAATATGAAAAATTTTGAATTTTGATTTATTTTTTTTAATTGTGCAACATTTTCCGAAGTTGTTTTATTTTACTTTCGATTACACACGATCCTTCGTATCCACGCCACATAGAGCAATTAATGCCTCCAATCCTCTCTCTGTTCACAGCAAAGGGTGATAATTGCGAGTACGCGTACACGTTCAACAAGTGTTATGCGGAGCTATCTCCGAGGGTAAGTGATGCCAAGTCGTTTAATCGCAAGTGCATTATCCTCATCTCACGCGCGATCGCGCTGTTCATTTCAGACTTACTATCTGTTCTAATGAGCCGCGGGAGGGCGATAGCGAGAAGACCAAGAACAAACTGCTCAAGATACAATTTCGCCGAATGTGTTGAAATGTTTTTACGTTAAACCACTTTCCACTTTATCGTGTAACCGCTGTACATGCCGTATTGCGTAAACCGTATACGATGCGTCGATGAAATAAAGAATTCAGCGATTTAATCCACATATCTTCAGCTGTCCTTTTATCTTCACTGCAACGCAAAATCATACATGTTTTACTTTTAGAAGAAAAAGCGCAATTTAAAGTTTAAAGGTTTCATACAAATCATGATGCTTGAGTTTCATTTCTTTTTTCAAAGAAGACCTACGATTTATATAAAGCGTTTCTATCGGATTGATTGCTAAACGTGATAAATTGATGGCGCTCTCACGTGTGACAAGACCGAGTTTGACTGATTGCGGCAGTAGAGCGGTCCAATTGCCGGTTGAGGTCACACTTGATGATCGAACGCAACGGATGGAGCGGATCTACAACTATAGCACACTTGAAACATTCATTTGCAAACGAGTTCTTGGTAACGATCAGAGCAGAAATACGGCCCGTGCGCGTTTCAGCAAGTGGAGAAGCATTACGATATAACGCAACGCGAGCTTTCCAGTGAACATCCGGAGGAAGACAGCAAAACAAAAATCATGATTATTAAATTACGATTTTTGGATTTAGATTTTAGAAAAAAAAGATGAGAAGTTCTATGAATTAGTTTATGGTGATTTAATAGCCAATTGTTCGATAGCTTCTGACAGCAAATCTTGTGACAGCAAGATGATTTAATTGGGCAAGACCGGTTGCATATGATAATGAGAAGTTACACAACGCGCCGCGATTTATAATTACAAGACTAAAACATTTCATTTGTCAGGCATTATACATTATTACAGTGCTCGATCTAGACGTCTAGGTAATTTTCAAAATACTGAAATTACAGAAAACGAGGAAGTCATTAGCGTACGATTGTTACTTAGGAAACAGTTGGGATATATTGTATGATTTCTAATCTACTATTATATACGTTTGTTTACCGTCATGCTCCTTGCTTATGACCACACGTGTTACAAGGATTCATATTTCTAATCTTTTCCTGGTTTCAAATAATTTTGACCCTACTCAAGTTCATCTCTTTCGAATTTTCTTTACTAAGAGCTTATAAGAAATAGTTTACGTATTCGCAAATTATTTTACTAATTATTTTACATATACAATAACATAACAGCTCATCAGATATACAAAAAAAGATTTTTTCAAAATAATTTTGGAAGATATTTTCGTAAACGTGATGCGATGACAATTCGTGAAATGCGCGCTCTGAATCTGACACCTAATTAATTTCCTCATTTTCACAGCGCAATATATATTCGTGTAATTCGCTGATAACTGATTCTCGTCTTTGTCAGCTAATTATTATCTCCCACTTCGCCTCCAGGATTCGCATAAATTCTCGACGATTCGGCGCGATCGCGCACTTAGTAAGATCTTAGATGGACGAGTAAACGTTTTTCGGCTAAATCCGTTAAAAATCGCTTGCGTGAAATGGCAAAAGAAAGATTAATTCTCGTCTGTGCCTCTCTCATCATCACGCAGCTCGTCGTCGTGAACGCTGGTGACGTGAGTACGAATATGAGTTTAAGTCTACTAGATCTTTATAATCGTCGATATAATAATAAATTTATGATAGGGTATAGACTGGGGTACTGTTCATGATGACATAAGAAAATTGGCTGGAAATTTACGGAAAAAGTGTATCGGTGAAAACCCTAGCATCACAAATGGTACGTTCTTCAAAATATTGCATTAAATTTAGTGAAAATCATTCGATCACTTATCGATAAAAGAAATAATCGTAGCACGTCCAATTTGATACTCGACAAGAATAATTTACATATTTTCCTATTCTTATTATATATTAATCTAATGTTAACAATTTTAATCACAGAGATACTAGAAGCAGCAGAATTAGGCGAATTCTCAGATTCTGCATTAGGGTGTTACTTCAAGTGTGTGATGGAAAAAGGAGGAGTGGTAAAAGCTTTTTTTACAAAATGTAGACGTTACGTAAATAACGATTAAAATCGAATCATTGAAGCTTCAATTGTTTTTTCATTAGATGAAGAAAGACGGCAAAATAAACTATAAGCTCTTAGCCAAGATGATGCCGCAAGCACACAAGCAAATTGCAACAGAAATGCTTGACCAATGTCGTAGTATTGGTAAGTATATCACATAATTTGTTGAGATATGATTTAAGTATTAATATTGATGAAAAATACGTATATAACTTCGACTAATTAAAAAAATAAAAAAAAAAAATAAAATTGTTTGCAACAATCTATTTTATCATTAATAAAGCTATATTATAAATAATAATTTTCGCTGTTTCGCATTTTGATTGTTGATTGTCGACTTTTTCAGAGGGTAGCGACAAATGCAATAAAGCTATGAACTTCAACCAATGCATGTTCGAGGCAAATCCTGTGGTATGTATATAACGATTATACCTGATACAATGATTCTAATGTTATACATCTTATTTTTTTTTTCTAGGCGTACGTCGTTATCTAAATGTAGAATATGTACATGTGTAAGCGCGAGTAAAATCCCAAAGAGTATTGCTTGTAAAATTTGACATATTAAAAATAAAATGTCTCACAATCATTCCTTTGTTTCTCGTTTTTACACTAATTTATAGAATAAAATAAAACACATCCTCAAAAGAGTAAGAATTGCATATATTATTTGCGAGAATAGCGTCTATAATAACAATTCCATGAATATAACAATAGCAATTTTTGTATGTACATCTTATTTTATATAACTTAACGGTTATATCACGATTTACGTATTAGATGCAGTCGATGTAGTCTCACGCATCGATATACACCTTACGTTAAATTATTACGTTGATAAAGTTCCTTGATATACATACAAACAATTCATGTACATACGTTATACATCTCTGATCAAACATATAATTCTTCCGTTAATATATTGTCTGTACGTATAATTAATAAATCTAAATACACACCAAGTGTATCGCGACAGTCCTTTGTTTCCGTGACATACACGATTATTGTGACAGACACATTGTGAACAAATTACAGATAATCAGACATACAAAACAACGAATGATGTAAGATCTTTACATCTTTGACAATCTCTTGAGATCATTACAAATGAATCTCATTATATAAATGATGATGGTGATACTAATTACAACAATATGGTCTATGTTTTCCGCGGCTTCGTCTTTCTCTTGTTAATATTCATTATTTGCTCGACTATGATATCATCCGCTCTGGGATCGATGGGAATGGCTTGGACGGGCGTTCTGGAGCTCGGTACAGGCTTGGAACGCCTCTCTAATAGCACATTTAACCAGATCCACAATTTCTCGCGATTGAGGAATGCCAACGCAACTAGCATGATGAATGGCAACGCAATCACCGATGTCTGAGTCATCTCGCCCTGATCGACTTTCCGCTCCGCGTTGAACGCCAGTTTGACGTATTTGAATGACGAGTTTGCTTCGAAGTAAACCGGAAGAGTACGATACTTGTGCACGGCCTGAGACAGTGATGACTCCAATTGAACAAAGTACTTTCTGCCGTCGGCTTGCAATGGTGGGAAATGCACGAGGAAACCGGCGTTATAGTAGTCGGCGTTTTTGCTGGTGGATTGCTGCACGTCCAATTTGGAGATGTGCACTGGCGAGTCGGGAGCGTCCTCCCGGCACAACTTCACCTTGATCGTACGATAGTGTTCCGGTTGAGAGGACGTGACGTGCACCGAGACGTCTGTGCGCGAAATCGGATGGAAGGCAATCAACCGCAGGCCACGAATGTCTTCCACCGGCTGAATCAGTTGAGAGCTGGGACTCGTACGCTGTATATGGGCGTTGCTTTCTACGTTCGGCTTCAGACGGAAAGCGTAGGTGCACTGTAAAATTAATAATCGTGATAATTATTACCAAATGATTGAGATCACTTTGTATCACTTTTTGCTCGAAATATATTAATATAACTACTTACCGTAGGTTGGAGACCGCGAATCCTGAAATTGCCACTCTCCTCGGTCGTAGCCTCTTCTTGAAGACTGGAGCAGTTTCCTTGGCCCTGAACCTCGACCAGCAGACCAACTTCTGGTTCTCCGTTCAAGGACGTAACAGAACCGTAAGCACTATAGGCAACTCTGTTACCGAATAGATTCACATTGACGGTCGCTCCTTCCGTGACTTTAATCATCTTTGACGGCGGATCGAAGCGGTACTCCTTCATCATAGGTCGTAAGTAATATTCGCCTGGCGACAATGAATTAAACACGAATTTTCCGTCTTCGCCAGTCATGCTGTTCTTGCGATAACTTTGACCACCAGACAAAGAAAGAAGCACACCCTGTATAAAATGATACGATATTATATTTTCTTCTATTCTATTAATGTCTTATCTATCAACTTACCTGCAATGAAGAACTGTCAGCGTGATCAGAAACTTGCACAATAATCTCGGCCAATTTGTGCGCCAAGAACACTCCTTTAGCATCAGGCCCAGTGATTACAAAACCCTCCTTCTCAGCTGTAATACTAATGGTACACAATTTTAATTTTGATTATCTAGAATTGAGACTTTAGAATTTAACAAGATTACGATTTTACAATTGTTATAATAAAAAAAATTACTGCCAACGTACCTATATTCAATTTTCCCATCCAAAGGTCCAATGCTGTAAATCCCATCTTTTTGTGTAACTAACGTATGAATTGGCTCTTCGTCTTTCCCAGTTATCCGTATAGTTACACCTTCCAACGGTGGAGAGATTTGTCCAGCTATAATCTGAATAATATTTTCGCTTTAGCGACAAATTTTATATATAAATTTTATATATGTTTAATACAGTAATAGTTTACCCTTTACCTTTCCTAAATCTCCGGCAAAACTTGCGATGTCATTGTGACAGTCATTCACACCGAAGACTTTCAGAGACGGTGGACTGAAGAGCAAAATGTTCGATAACGGAGTGATAGTATACATATTATCCGTTTTCGCCTTAAACTCAAACTCGTATTTGTATACGCCATCTTTTTTTACATGTTCCAATGGACCAATCCTATTGAGAAACATATTAATAAAAAAAATGTACATACGCATTTTACATATTCCAAAAAAAATTGAGACATTAATATCATTTAGATATAAATGGAAAATTATATGTAAACAAATTTTTTCTCAAAATATGTAACTTACGTGACACTGTCATTTGCGTCTTCAATTTTTACTTTGAGATCGTCTTGCACGCTTAAGCTTATAATACTGCCTTTGTGAGTGTGTTCAGTGGAATGCAACAAGATTGGGGAAAGATTGCTCGTGTCCCAAGTATAGGAGGAATTTGCATACACGTGACAACCTTTTGGAATAAAAGTGTATGCTCCAGCTTTAGGCACACAGTGCCTCATGCTACCTTTGTTCAGGGGTAGAGTTATTAGTTTCGTGTTATTGGGCTCGAAGTACTCCACGGTCGTATCGTGAGACGATATGAAGGTGACGGAGAAGCCAGTTTGCTTGAATGGTGGTACTTCGGCGCGTTCCGACGTTATCGAAATCCTGTAACTAGGATTTTCCCAGCAAAACACATCATTGTCGATGAAAATCTCATAGTGACCAGGCAACACATCCGTAAACTGGTATTGACCATCTACGTAATGGAAAATAACTTCACAGACAGGGACGCTAGTATCTTATCAAATTAAACAGGTATTACTGCAATAACAAATAGATATTTTATATTAGTTACTTGAAATCAAGTTAACTTTCAAGCTTACTGTAAGATCTATAAGATAAAAGAGATTATTTTTATTTTACAAAATCATATTTGTTATTGCAGCTCAAGTTACAACATTGAAAAGATTTAATTAATATTGATTAGCATTTATATCAGCACACCTTTAGCTTGTACCGTCTTTATCGTCACTCCATCGAGTATTTTCAAAGTAACGGAGGCCTGACTGCAATCTGTCCCTGGCAAACAATGGACTGTCCCTGTTAATGTAGCCTTCAGTTGTAAAAAGTTGACATTGGTAATTGGTTGAGACGTCACGTCAATTGTTTGTTGCAATGGGTAGAATCTAGAAATATAATAAAGCTTTTATAATCCGTAACTTTTTACACATAGAATTTCATAAGCTAATAAAGCGTTTGCATAGCTTGACTAATTTTTACTTACTGTAAACCCTTGGTTTTCTCTTCCGTGCTCACAATTACACTCAATTGATATTTATCCGGTACGAGATAAACAGAGTACTCTCCCGTCTTCTCGTTGGTGTCGAATTCCTTATAGAACGTAGCAGCTGTGTTCTGAATGGCTATTCGGCGAAAATGCAACGTGCCCTTTGCCGACAGAGTTACTTTTCCCGAAACTTTATACGCTGAAGGTATCAGCACCGGAAGTTCAGGCGAGGTAGGAGATATTTTAACTGTCCTTTCGCTAAATTGTACATTTGCTGGAAGGAATAATTTGCCGGTACAAATAATCTTTAAAGATTATTTAATTTACAAGAAATTTCGTAAATCTTACCAGATTCCGCTCTGAGGGTATATTGGCCGGCCTTCATGTTATCTAGTACATACTTCCCGTTTTTATCTGTAACTGCAACTTCTTTCTGTGACAAGAATATCTTTACTTCCGGCAAAGGATTTCCATTCGCGGAACTATGCACAAAACCGCCGACTGTGAAGCCAGTTACTTTAAAGTCTTGAGCAAGGAGCACACTGTTGTGGCTAACTTTGAAAGACAGTTCTGGTGGTTGAACGTCGAACTTTGTCTGAGCACCAGCGTAATGAGGAATAAGTTTATAATCGCCAGGTGATAGACTGGGGAATATAAATCTACCGGTACTGTCCGAAGTCATGTGGCAAAGTGGTTTCTTAGATTCAAAGTTCTTATTCACAGGGGTAATCTCACACTTTTCGGCGATACCATTCTGTAAGATGATAAAACAAAATATATAATTGTAATAAATACTAAAAAAATATTAAAAATTAAAAAATATTAACATAATATTAAAATATATTAATAAGAAAATAATAAAATAAATCTTACGCCGAAAAGGATGAAGGATACACCAGCCACTGGTTCATTCTCGCTGGTGACTTTACCACTGACATCATATCCTGATACTATCAAGCTGCCATCCGCGAGTTCAGTGTTTCCCTCTTGTACAATTACTTCAATTTTATTTTCTTTTATTATCCACCTAAAAAAAAAGAAAATTAATATTGATGATATCTGGTATCTTTTGTGTAAAATACAATTAAAATAAATTTATCAGCCATCAGATTGTGCACTTACTTGGAATGATGTGCAACAAGGATATACTTTCCAGGCTGAATGGGAGTAAAATAAAATGTACCACCTTCTGCTGTTAAGGTTGATTTAATCGGAACTTGTTTATCGCTGTTTGCATGTAAAGAGATAGTAACTCCTTTAGGACCAGAATTAGTACCTAAACTAGTCACCTGAAAATAATAATTTATATTAATTTACAGATACATTAAAAATTATTAAATTAAATATAAAATTGTTAAATTAATGTTAAATTATTGATATTAAATCATAATATTTTTCAGAATGTTTTCATATAACAAAGAGAACATTTATTACTCACACGTCCTGTAATACCAAATCCTTTGAACGTAAAATTAATATCCTTTCCTTGACTGCAGTCATCCGTGATACCATCGACATTTAACGTTACTTCTGTGGGCTCAAAGCTCCAGCCTCTGGGAGGGTCAACCTGATGTATTAAAACACGGAGAATTTTAATAAAATCATTTATAATATCTTGTAAACTTTTGGACGATACCAATTAACAGAAGCTAACACTTATAAATGTTATACATTATAAAAAAAAAATAACAATCTCATGTTATTCAAACCAAGAGATTTTTGGAAATAAATTTGTACATTTACATTACACATAAATTACAAATTCCTCATGTATTGAACGCTGCACGTTATTTAATTAGTAACAATGATGGTGCATCTTTCCAGCTTACCTTCAGCACGTATTCACCCTTATCGTACAGAGGCAGGAAGTAGTAGCCGGTGTTGGGCGCGCACTCGGTCTGATCCTTCAAACTACCGGTCTTCGTGTACCTGGCAAGTTTATCTCATGAAATTCTGTTAAAATGTATCAGAAAGTAACAAGAGGCTTAATAACCTCTCTCACCGAGGCAGACACTCACAGTCTCACGTGCACCTTCGTGAAGTCGATGTCGGCGTGGCTCTTCAGGAAGCCGCCGCACCCCAGGATATCCTGGGCGGAGGAGCCCAGGGCGAGGGTCGCCAGGTAGGCGAGGAAAACAAGGCGCCGCCGAGCGAAGTCCATGCCGCCACTGGTCCGTCTGCTTGTCATTCTTGTCCAGGGATGTGCGATGTTGCCCAATTAATCGACGCGTTCGATATCTTTTGTCGATTAATCGATCATTAACTGCCGATGTTTTGGAGATCCGATATATCGATATTCGATTTTTTTGGGTGAATATCGAAAGTCTATTCTATTATCTATAAGCTTGCAAACAAAAGTAAAAAAATGTTCTAAAACATTAAAAATTGTTTATTAATAATCAATAAAATAAATTTTATGGTAAAAAGTTGATTCATTTTCAAATTTTAAAAAGGTATTAATATAAAAAATATTAAAAAAGTCATTAAAATAGTATACGTGTATTTAACTATTGAAAAAGTAATAAAATTGATATATCGATTCTTCGATTTTTTTTACATTAATCGATTACTTAGTATTAATTTTTTTTCATTTTTATTGATACTTCTTATATCGGTTTTCTTTTTTCAAAATCGCGCATCCCTACTCGGAAGAGATGCATAAAAGGGCCGGAAATGAAGAAATCACCATCAGAGAATTTTGATGGTACGCTTCTCGCTCGCGTTACTGAGCGCCTACGCGACGCGGTCCCCATACAAAAGCCCACAAAATCAGCGTTATTGCATTTGACGAGGTACAGAGGGTGGGGGAGGAGGAGAGGAGGCAATCGAAGTAAGCACATTCTCTTCTCCTCAACTCGGCTGTGCCAAGAATCCATGCATTTAAAATTTTTCTAACTTGGCGATATAATAAATTTCATTGGTAAATTTACACACGCATGACGGGAAGCTATAATCATTATTCCATGTAAACACTAATTGTAAGCCACAATAATATCCAAGTAGTCAACCTAGCGGACTTTCAGGCGTGTAGGTAACAACAGTTTTGTGC